>SNQJ01S0140584.1:10047-22495 GCA_010110895.2 Picea sitchensis
CCTTGGGGACACTACACTTGTCCTTACCAAATGCCTATAGGATTGCTACAAGATCCTCCCTATTTACATGTTTGTACAAATCCTCATTAATCATCCTTGGAAAGGAAGAAATTACTTTTAAAGTCTCAGCCAAATTCACCCTCTCAAGTTCCTTATACATCCCTTCAAAATGCTTGACCTCGAGATCTGCCAATCCTTTAAAACCTCTCATCTTCACACTCCCCTAACCTTTCAATTTCCAAATAGTATTTACATTCCACCGGTGGTTGGAAAAAGAGTGAAAAAACTTAGTATTATTATCCCCCAACTCGATCCATGTTGCTCGACTCTTCATGCGCCAATCTACCTCTTCCTCCAACAATAGCTTGGTTTGCTTTGCCTCTAGTTCCTTTAATTTAAGTAGTTGATCCTCTTTAAGTATGCCTTCAACAAAACCTGTTGTCACCTCCTTTACTTTCCTTTCAACTTCCACTAGCTTGATGTATCGAGTCCAATATCTCTCCCTGACCCAAACTACTACTTCCTACTTTACATTTTTTAAAGCCAACACAAATTGTTCACCAACAAAAAGGTCTATGGGGGGAACATAAGCCTTTCAATTCTCCTTTACCAACTCGATAAAAGTCTCCTCCTTCGCCCAACCTAGATTAAACTTGAAAGGAGTTATAGGCCACAAATATGTCTAGCCTCTTGAAGACCGCCTGCACCCTCCTAGATCTCTTATTAGTCAAGGTGAGATTAAGTTTAATCGGTGCCACATCGACCAGACCACAAGTTTCCAGTCTATTGGAAAATAAGTCTGCAAGAAGGTCAACCCTCACACTCTCCCTCACACTTCTCTCTTGGACAAGGTAAAATTCAAATCCCCTTCCGTGATTAGGTTATATGTCTTGAACCAATGGAAATTGAAACTCCTATCCCAATGTTGAAGTCTTTATTCATACGACCTATAGACATTTACCATTGTAAATAACATCCCCAGACTCTTGTTGTAAACCTATGTACACAAACATGAGGAAAATGCAAAGGAATTTGTTAGAGTTATATCATGGTTCCACTCTGTTATCAAACCCCTCGACATCCCATCAGAATACATAGCAAGAGAATTCCAACTGCATAAAACCTTCCTCAACTCTTCAATCACTAAGTCTGCCCTTCCCATAGTCTCTTGAATTAGTAACATATCAGGTCTGTTGAGTTCCACCAGCCTTTTTAGGGCCAATTTCTTGCCTTGATGCCCCAACCCCCGAATATTGAATGAAAGAATATTCATGGGGGAACCAGGCAGGGGGCTCAACCTACTCCAAGGGCCCTAGTAATTAAATGTTGTCTTCCTTGGTTTATCTCATAAATAGCTTTCTTTTGCGCCCTCTTTAAGGAAGACTCCCTACCCACTGTGGAATGACCCAGGTCCTTTAGCAAATCAAAACCCAAACCCCCCAACCGAGAAGAAACAATAGTGGTGGACCCCTTTCGAGGCCACAACTGCTAACCCCCCTGGAGAGTGAAGAGGGGGAGTTAGATATAGGTTCCCAACGAGAATTATGTAGCATGAAGGAGGGATCTATATCCCTTGAGATTCCATCGAAGCCACATGTGGGTTGGAGGAAATGGGCATGTGAGGAGACTGACCGACCTTAAGGAGATGGAGCTCAACTTATTATCCCCCTTATTCCCTCCCAAATGACAGTCCAAACCCTTCTCAAAATTCCTAGAAAATCCTTTAGAAATGAAGTGGACAAAGGAACACCAAGGTGGTTAGAATTACCCGAACAATCATCATGCTCTAAGTCTTGTTTGTCCGCCAACGAAGTTCCTCGGAGTTCCACAGATGGAGAATAAACACCCCCTGTTGGCCATACATCCACACTACTTGGGGCATGGCACAAACTAGATCGGGCACCTTCAATAAGCGTGATAGACACATCAACAATCACAATATGCCCCAAACCTGTGGTAGTAACATTAGCCAATGCCCCTTCCGATTGGTCTTGACTGTAACAATGCTAGATTGGTGCTTCTTTACCAATGAATTCAAACCCAAGACAACAAAAACATTACCACCCAAATCTTTGTTCAAACCGTGCTTTTTCCTCCAGACTTGTTTGACCATCACCTTGTCACAATCTTTAAAAACATGGCCAAGCTTATGACAACGAGCACACTGAAAATGAATATTCAAGTAATCAAGGATTTGTGTATGTCTTTTACCATCCCAAACCAAATCAATTGATTAAAATAGGCCTTTGTTCACGTCAATTTCTACCAACACCCTCACCACGGAACGCGAGACCGATGACAAATAACTATCATCTACCTTGAGCATCTTTCCCAACAAGTCTCCAATGGCCCAAATCGCCGACTTAGACCAGATCTCCATCGACAAATTCGACAGCTTCACCCATACAAGTGTGCTATCACTAAAATCATTCCTTGGATCAAATAAGGGCAACCATGGTTTCATAAACAAGAGAGCATTATCTAGAAACCAAGTTTCTTTCATAATGGAGTTCGCGTCCTTGATAAAGTGAAAGATAAAACCTAGACAACCTCTAGACAAAACATGATAGCCAAGAACCATGAACCAACTTCACTTACCCATTTCCAGTGTAGCTCCATACCCACTCTTCTACCTTGAAATTTGTTGACTAACGTCTTGCCAAACAGGTCCAAGATTTAGTCCACTCCAACCCCTAYGCCGACAACCATGGAAACCCCACAACCTCAACTTCTTATGACTTGTTGTTTCCTCATACCCTGTCTAGACTCTTGGTTAATATTTGAGCCACTTTGTTGACAACCATGGAAACCCCACAACCTCAACTTCTTATGACTTGTTGTTTCCTCATACCCTGTCTAGACTCTTGGTTAATATTTGAGCCACTTTGTTGGAGACCTTGGTCCGAAAGACTTCCAATAAAACCCTCATCTCCAACTCTCGAACTAGTGTCACCAAACTTTGGCCCAATGTCAAAACCCTCTCTCCCTTCATAACTTGAGCCAAAAACTCTGGTCTGCACCAGTTTCGACGAAAACAATGGAGAAATGTCTACCACCTCTGCAATAACAACTTCCCACTTCGATAAACCCAAAACCTCGAGTGGTGGTCTGACCAGATCCAGAGCCGGTATAGAGATGTGATGTGTCCGAAGTACCCTCTTGTCGGCCGCTAAAACCTATCCTCTCCATTGCCACCTCATCCTCTTGGAACCTACCTATAATTGACGTGAATTTCGGGGAATGCATGAAAATCAAATCCTCTAATATCCGATCATCCATATAATCGACTAGCTCGGGTATCACGAGACCTAGTAAAGAAGATGAAATATTTGAGGATTTATATATTTTATGGTTTGTCATTATTAAAATGCAACCAAAGCCCCAAAATAATAATAATAAAAATAAAAAATAAAAAAATCATAATAATAATACCTAATCATGATTATAATTCATTGAATAAATTAGTTTATTAATTTTTTTTAGAATACACGTATTCTAATAGCTCTCGAGATCAATCCACCACATTATCTTTATATCTTTACTTGTCTCATGGAAGTGAATAACCTCAAATTCGCTCCTCCCTTCTATTGGGTTGAGTTTGATTAAATGAAGCCCCTAGAAAATCAAATAAATCATTTCCCTCTCCCTTTGACTTTAAGCACCGTATACCTTAGGCTCTAGTCACGTTCTTAAAACGGAGATTCCGTATGAAAAGTTAGTTACCAAATTCAAATTTGGAAAAATTGGCGCTCGTTCTCTACTTCCCCCTCCGTCTAATTTTTAAATTCAATATCAAAATTCATTCGTTCTCGAGTTCCCCCTGGTTTTAATTTTTAAATTAGTATCAAAATTCAGTTTACTTCCCCGCCCCCTTCATTCCTTCCTGTCCACGACCATCTTCGTCACCATTTCGATTCCCAGGAGAGGAGGGCAAGAAAGAAAGAAACAAGAAAATGTCTCTGGTTCGCAAGAAGAAGGAGAGGGGGGGCGGCAGCGGGAAAACAATGGCAGATCGTCTTGCACCCTCTTCTCCTCCAACGGCATTACCCCTCCGCCATGCGAAACCCATCGGAAATCAGCGCAAATCCGTGGAATTTAGCGCAGGCACAACCCAGCAGAAGGAAAACCCGCCCAACGCCAGAAAAGGGGCCCTGAAAGAGCCCTCCTCGCTCACATCCCGCAGTGCCTCACGAGGCCGAGGGATCTCCGGAAGAAGCAATGCCCAGGAGGACTCTTCCAACAAGCCTACCCGGGAAAAGCCCAGACAAGTCATCAGGGAAAGGCCCTCCATTCTGAAATCAGGCAGAGCCGCAGAAGAAACAGCGAAGAAATCTGGCAAGGAAGAAGAAGGTGCTACTAGTTCTCTCCGCTGGTCGACCTCTTCTTTGCCCTCCAACGGCGAAAAAGGTAAGAAGTCTTCAGAACTCTCCATCACGCGCATTATTTCTGATATGCAACGGGAGCGCCGTTCTCGGCTCTCTCAGCAAGAATCTTCTGGGGTTTCGGCTTCCCATGAAGGCATTGAATGGTCTGGGGATCGATTCCCACCTCAGCGAAGTACTGTTAATGAGCCCCCTAAAGCTCCCATTGCTAAAGATGCCCCGAAACCGAGCGTTCCAGACAACACCCAAAACACGGTAGAAGATAATAGACAACTTTTAGACACCGTCGAGGGTTCAATTCCCGAGGAGGTCGGTAATAGCTCCGGATTTGGAGAGGTGGAGGGTTTAAGTAACAAAGCGGTTAATAATTTTCCCAGCACGCTGCGCGAACGTCTTGCTTTTTTGGAGGGGAGAGTGAATCAGATTGCTTCTGAGCTTAAGAAGACCAAGGAAATGCTGGATATCGACAATCCAGAGACTTCTAAGACTATGCTTTCTGATATACAGCTTCGAATCAGTGGTATTGAGAAATCTATGACCTTTTCGGCATTGGATGACAAGACCTGTCTGTCTTCCTTGGGTGATGAGGCTAAGTGTGCTCAATCCAAGTTCCAGCAAGAAGATAAATTTGTGTTGCAACATGGTTCCGTGGTTCAGAAATCCTCTAAGTCAGACGATGCAGATTATGAAGGCTCAGATGACCCTCAAAAATCTGATGACACTGACAAGAGAAGCGATTTTGGCCAAAATCCCTGCAAGAGGGATTCGGATGATTCATTTGATTCCATGGTTAGGTCTCTGAAAAAACCAATTAAACGCTTAAACCATCGAGATTTGGAAGACAGGCTTTACCCCCACCAAAAATTGCTGAAAAACCGGCCGTCAGTTCATCTTGCCGTGCTCAAGACCAGGGTGGATTTGCATGATCAGCTGAATGAAAATGAATCAGATATTAGGGATGTTTTTGACGGCAAACCCATAAGCCCCATAGATGAAGATCCTATTGCTGCAGAATTTCTGACTTCATTGAAGCACAAGTACAGTGTTGTATCGGAATACAGATCAGAGGACAACTATACCAAGTCTAAATCAACTGAATCAAGTTACAATGACCATGAAGGTGCTGAATTAAAGCCAGATGCAGGTTTTCCAATCTCCAATATGATTGGGAATGGCAGTTCCCATATTGCATCGGATGTCCGGAGCTCTGCAATAGGTACTGGACCTGATGGTAATGAACCCCAACTTCAGTGTGATGAAAATATGGATTTTGATGATCAGGAAAACAAGCTAGAGCATGTTGGCAATATTGAAGAAACTGAAGAGGTTTCCTTTGATCGATTGAATCAGCTCAGCCATAAGACATCTACTGCAGGTTGGTTTGTATCAGAAGGAGAATCGATTTTGCTTGCCCATGATGATGGATGCTGTTCTTTTCACGATATAGCAAATTCTGAGGTATGGAGCGTTTAATTGTTGTACCTAATTTGGGGGTTTATGGGCGTTAACATTTATACATTTTTATATGGGCTTTCTATTCGAAATCACTAGAAATTTTAGGGGTTAAATTTTGTTATGGTTTAATTTTTCATGTTTTAAATTTTTTTTATCGTTTTATTTATTTTCTAAAATGTTTTGTCCAAATACTATATGATAAAGATAATTTATTTTAAAATTTGTTAACCTTTTCTAAAAATTATATAAATTTTTTAGAAATTTGAATAATTTTGCAAAAATATAATCATAAAAACATTTCTACACTTTAAGATAATATGAATCCTTAAAATTTTCTCACAGTTAATGTATTAGTGATGCTCAATACTGTTTTTTTTTTTGTTTTCTATCTCCAGGAGAAGGCTGAATATAAATCTCCGTATGGGCTTACTCCAAACATGTGGGGTGATTGTTGGTTGATCAGAGCAGCCGGTTCAGACGGTCGCTCTGGTAAATATGTTGTGGCAGCATCCGCAGGTTGTACATTGGACTCAGGTTTCTGTTCATGGGACTTCTATAATAAAGAGATTATGGCATTCCATACTGAATCAGAGGCCTTCAATTCAACATCCAGTACCATCTCACCAGTTTTGACAGGGAGGAATGTCTTGGGGAGAAGTTTTGGCTTTGCAAATGTTGTGCCAGAAAATCAACATTGGTGGTACAGGCCATGTGGGCCTCTTTTGGTATCCACTGCCAGTGCCCAAAAGACAGTTAATATATATGATATTCGTGATGGAGATCCTGTGATGAACTGGAAGACAGAAAGACATGTAACAAACATGAACTATTCTAGCCCGCTACAATGGAGAAATAAAGGCAAGGTAGTTGTAGCAGAAACTGAAGCTATCAGCCTTTGGGATGTTAATTCTCTAGATCCTCGTCCTATACAGTCTGTTGTTTTTCCAGGTAGAAAGGTTTCAGCTCTTCATGTAAATAATACAGATGCTGAATGCAGTGGCGGTGTAAGACAGAGGTATGGCAAGAGCCTTTTTTCATAATTGTCTCGTGTGTTGTTGTGAGTGCATGTGTGTGTATGTGCACAATGCATATTTCGGGTCAAATAGTCATTAGCTGTCATATATATTAAAAAGGTGCATTCATAATGAATCTTAATTTTGCAAATGCAGGGCAAGTTCTTCAGAAGTGGAAGGCAATGATGGAGTCTTCTGCACCCAAGATGCAATCAATGTATTGGACTTCCGATTGCCTTCTGGAGTAGGCCTCAAAATCCCAAGTTTTGGGGAGACTGGGCAGTCAATTTTTTCCCGGGGTGATTCAATTTTTGGAGGGGTTGTAAATACAAGGTTCTCTTCAAAGGTACCTGTTCGATGTAAGGTACATCAATGGTCTATTCGGAAAGGAAAGCCTGTTTGTATGTACATGTTCCCAGAGTCCAATGCCCACTCTGAACAGCTTTCTATAGCTCAAGTCTGGGGATCTTTCAACTTGGTGATGGCTGTTAATGGAAATGGACTATTTATTTTTGATGCATATCAAGAGGGTATCCAAAGTGGGGCACATGATTATTTAAAAACTAAAGGAATGAGAGAAGTTATAGGACCGGATGACTTGTATTGCCCTTCATTTGATTATTCTGGATCTCGCATACTACTTGTCTCCAAAGACCGCCCTGCTTGCTGGAGATACTCGTCATAGTTTGGCAAGTGCAGTCGATATTAGCTTCTGGTGGTCATTGCTCTATATTTTATTATTCTGAATTTCACGTTTTACTCAAATATAAGCCTGTCGACAGCGGTCATAATTTGGTTCGATGCCTCTCCGAAAGTGTTATAAATATCTAAAGTTTGGAATTTATGTCTTGTATGTTCAAGGCAGGCTATTCAAACAAGGATTTTGGTACTTGTAACATATCAAGTCTGCTTTTAAACTGTTTATCTAGTGGAAGGCCCGTTAAAATTATTTTGGTAGCATTCCGAGGTTGTAACTTTCTCAAAATAAAGCAGTTTAAAACAGGCCTACTACTTGTAGGCGACAATTAGTTGATCTATATTATAACCATGTTATTTGTGATCTTTGTCCTTATTTTGTATTTGGGTTACAGGAGACAGAAATGGGATTCTAAGATTGGAAAGGCCGTATGAGTAATAATTAATATTCTTAGAAGTAGTTTAACAGCGATCATGCTCAGTTTAGATATTTAAGGCAAGGACAATTTACTCAGAACTTATTTCTTGGCTCTTCTATTTCTGCTTTACACTCAGTGTTCTGTGCACATCCATTTCATATTGCATAGGGACCATTACTCTTAGAAATTGTTTGGTGTGTAACTGTTATGATGGTTGAAATGCTTATATTTTCAACTTTGCGCAGCTAAGTGGCCATTTTTAAACGCGAGCTCTTCTTATTAAATGGGTGCTCAGTCTTATGAAACTTACATGAATTAAAAAAATTTCTCCTTTTGTGCGTGGAATTCTACCAGTTTGAAATCCTTATGATACGCAAGTTCTGTCACAAAAATGTTTTGGCATTTCGATTCTTATGTGCTAATTGGTCTCTTGAGCTTAGATGTCTATGTTTTTCATTGTTTTTATTTTGATGTCATTGAATGAGAAAGTTATTAGTTGATTGGGTAGCATTGAACTTAAATATTTTATGGACTTTTAGAAACATTACAAGCTTTTGTCAAATAATGGACTTTGTTATAATGGAGTATGTGGATGCATCACTGGCTTTTTGTCAAATACTGTACTCTGTACTTTAATAAGAGCATGTGGATGCATTACTTGTTATATATTTGCATATATGGTTATAGAGAATAGATTGATGATAATTATTCTCTACTAAGATTAAATTAAGATTAAATGTGGTTTATTGGACTTTAAGAAGGTAAGAAATTATTTAATTTTTTTTACAATTTTATTTCTGTTAAATGTTTCAAAATCACTATAACTTAATTAAGTTAGAAGGTTAGAAAGATTTATAGTCTAACAAATCTTTTAAAATTGAAATCTACTTTAATAATCATATTGCAAATTTTTTTAATATAAAATCTTCCTACAAGAATAAATAAAATACAATACAATAAAAAAAAATAAAAAATGAAAACACAAAGATGCAAGGTCTAATAAACTCTCTTTCTAAATCTAAAAGAGAATTCTAAAAGAAAGAAAATTCTAAAAGAAATTCCTATTTCATTAAACAAAAATGCATTGGACATAGAATTTCAAGTATACAAACTTGTTTTGATGTGGAATAAAGCTGATGAATCTAAAGGAAAGTATACATAGTTTAACTATTATAACTTGGTCATACCAATTTGTTGAAAATATTAGCCAAAGTACTTATCATTTTCAAGATTTGGATCATGTTTTTAACTATAAGTGCAAACCGTTAACATTTGAAACCTTACTTATGGTAGGTTATCTTTACCTTTAGGTGAATCAGTTTATATATAATAGGTAATGCTTATTTTTTTTTGTTATTTTGGGATAATTTTGTTAGAGTTATTAAGTTAATAATGATTTTAGATATTAATAAAGTCATTTATTGGTATTAATTTAAATTTTGTTTTGGTGCTGTAATTATAATTTAAAAATAATGCTTAAGTCATTTTAAGGTTTATGTATATACATTTAGGCTTTTGTCATTTGTTTTTTTCAATTTATTTACTCATTATTATCAAATTTTTGAAAGTTTTGTTTGTATTGGTCTTTAATAATAATAGATTTAATCATAACAACAATATATCTATTTAGCTTATGTGATCCAGATATAATATTGGAAGCTAGTAAAAGTTTTTTTCTTCTTTTTTTCTTTCTACATTTTTGCATTTCCGCATTGTGCATGGGGAATGTGGAATGCATAGGGTTTGGTTTCTCTTTCTCCCCATGCATATTGTGTGGAGTGTAGAGTGAGACTTCAAGTTGTTCTTCCCTTATTTGCATTTTTGCATTTTGCATGAATGTAGATGTCTTATTACTCTTTCTTCCCATGGTTGAGTCCTCACATTTTTGCATTGTCGTCACTTATGTGGAGTGTGGACTTGAATTTTTGAGTTCTTTTCTTATTTGCATTTCCACATTTCCTCATTTTGCATGTGGAGTGTGGAATGCAGTCTTGTTGCTCTTTTTATTTTTTGTGTTGTCGCATCATTGCGTTAAATTGTGTGGTAGTGTCCCTATTACCTTTAATTGGGGGCTTTTGTCATTCCTTTATTATAAAAGAATATGCGCTTTCTTTATTTCATATCTCTTCCAAGTTCTTTTGTGTTGTTGGTTTCTTTTTGTTATATGATATCAGAGCCTTGCTGAGGGGAAGGTTAACTTAGGTGACGACATAGGGATTGCATAGATTAGTGATGGATGAGACTCAGGTGACGACATAGGGATTGCATAGATTAGTGATGGATGAGGTATTGTTGTTCAATACATGTTGAGAAATCGAAGGGCTTTCAAGCAAAAAAAAGCTAAGTATTTTTTATTTGCAATTTTTTAGGATGGGTTTAATTTTTTGAAAAAGGGGGGAATACCAAGGTCTTTTTTATTCTTTTAAAGATCTAGATTCATTTTTTTTTTTTGATTTAAAGCTAGGTTTGGATTCTTTGGTTTTTTTTAAGGGGAGGTTTTAGAAAATAAAAAGACAATTTGATTTTATAAAAAGAAAGAATTAAATTAATTTTAGGGGTAGTTGTATAGTCGTTGTCCACCCGAGTGGTTTTATGACTATACAATCATTGTATGGATTGGTCGTACAGAGCATGGGTTGCATGGATCAGTCACAACCATTATATAGATTGGTCGTATAGAGTATGGGTTGCATGGATCAGTCACAACCATCATATAGTCATACGATTTGGTAGTACCTCAATTGCAAGGATGTTTTGGAAGCTACACAAATTGTATGAACAACTATGCAATAAATATACAACAAAAATAGGGTTGTATGGATGCCTAGGAAATAAATTAGTAGATTGTATAGCTTAATTGATTAGTTTTTAAGTGAATTTCTTTTTTTCCACGAAAAAAAAAACCGTAATTTTATTCATCTGAAGAGAACCAAATTAAATTCTGTAGGTACCTTAAGCACGACCCAATTATGGGTAGAGAGATCCCAAAAGGAACACAAAAGCTGGCTGGAAAGCCACAAAGAAAAAATAAAAAATAGGAACTGGAAAAATAAACCCCAAAGAGATCGGAGATCTCGGATCAAGAAGTCTCGCCAAAGAAATAATCCTAGAAAAACAATCCCAACAAATCCCTGGTGGCTGGAAGGACCAAGCCAGAGAGGTATGAAAACCCTCACTACGACAGAACTAAAAAGCAACATCGAAGTAGATCACGACCAACAAAGAAGTTCAGAAACTTCATGCTCTCTCCAAGGACCTCAAAGTGCCACACACACAACATCACACGCCCAAGGATAGGACCTCAAAGCTCTGACCCAACCCCCGCCAGATAGGAGGCAAACCATCGACATCCACCAAAAGGATCCATAACTGAGCATACATCAAATCCTGAACAACCAACGAAACCAGAGAGAGGAACCACAACACCAAGAGCAGAACAAAGCCGGAAACACCACGAGAAATGATCCGTCAGAAGAAGGTAAAACTGTAGAAGGAAACCCCAAGAGACCTAAGCCAAGAGCAGGCGACAATGTAACACCACTTTTTACATAACTCATACAGACATTATATAATCCACATGCATTTAAGCAAATAAGTACATTTAAGCTCAGAGTAAACATATTATTTACTGCTATAATTAACAATCAATAGCATTTAATAATAATTAATACACACAGCGGAATTCATGATAACATATGCAGCACAGTCATGCAAAACATGATTAAAGCATAATCAAATACTTATCTTTTAACAATGGTAGATTCCACCAACCAAGTGCAAGCCTTCCACGAACCTCCCAACCTTAGACCGCACTGCTCATCAAGCTCAGCAGTGGGTCACCCCCGAGCTGGGACTAAGCTCCACCCCTAGACAAGGAATCCTAGGCTAGGCTGAGGTTATAGGGAAAACAACACACAACCACAAAGATGGGATTCTCTCCCAGGAACCTCTCACGCTCACTGCCCATAGACCCTCATTCCGCACATGCCTGTTCCACCCCAGAAGTATACACCTTCTCTGTCACCTGGACAGTCCTTCGGCTGCTAACCTCCCTTGCCCTGGGTTACAGCAACAGACCGGACTGGAAGTCTCCGGGTTCTGTGGCAGCTACAAGGTTCCTTCCAAGAGTCCTCTCCTTCCTTTGCGCACTCTCTCACCTGGAGAGAATCGCTCACATGCCAACCATCCACATGCAGTCCAGTACTGCGTGGTCACAACAACCCACGGGGAAAATAGACACATGCTTTCCCAAACTGGTTTAGCAATCACAGGATGGTCTCACGGTCACGGCTTCGGAACATAGATCTTACGCACATGCTCGATCTCGGGCAGTGGATGCACACAGATTCTCTAGACACAACACGGGCTTTTTCGGTTCAAACAGAGGTGAACCCGACTCTTTCAGAATCAATCACATGCTTTTGGTTCAGTACGGAGGTATACACGGGTTTTCTCAGAGCCAGACACAGACTTTTCGGATCAC
>SNQJ01S0140584.1:25041-37495 GCA_010110895.2 Picea sitchensis
GGCCACACGCAGTCCAGTACTGCGTGGTCACAACAACCCACGGGGAAAATAAACACAGGCTTTCCCAAACTGGTTCAACAATCACAGGATGGTCTCACGGTCACGGCTTCGGAACAGAGATCTTACGCACAAGCTCGATCTCAGGCAGTGGATGCACACGGATTCTCCAGACATAACACGAGATTTTTCGGTTCAAATAGAGGTGAAATCATCTCTTTCAGAATCGATCACAGGCTTCTGGTTCAGTACAAAGGTATACACAGGTTTTCTCAGAGCCAGACACAGACTTTTCGGATCACAGGGACGCACGAAGGTTCTCTGCAGAACTCGGGTCAGTCATACTGCTCAGAGCCCGTACACGCTCAGGTAGTCCGATCGAATGGGAGAAGGAACCCCCTCACGGTCCACCCTGGCCATTTTATTCACATGCACCAGGGTCGACACTTGTCGCCGTGGAGACTGCATGCGATCCACCAGCATGCATCACCTTCCCTTGGTCAGGAACTTAGGATAAAAATATAAATGGCACATGTTCTTTTGGAATAATAATAAAATATTATTCCTAGGCTTAAGCCCCCTAGGCTAAACACTTAGCCCCTTTTCCCACCTTCCAGCCTCTAATTCCTTGCCATCTCTATGGATGCTTAGTCCCCCTTCACTCATTCATCGTGGTCGGTCTGCACCTGGCGGTGTTTACAAATTTTTATTAATTGTTCTGCATGATCACATATACAACAACAAGCTCCTGGCCTTCAACACTTAGGCTCCCTGGCCTAACAAACACATAAGCCACCAACTTATAAAAACTTGGCTCACTAGCCTAAAAAAAACATAATTACAATCCTTTCAGAATCATGATTTACGGTAGGGCTCGGCCTTGGGGACACTACAGACAAGCTATCCTCCAAAGAGAACCCAGAAGCATGTCATTCCAAGTCTAAGAGGCATACGATCCTCTCAAGAATAATAGAGGGCCCAAAAACTCCAAACCCTGGGCAAAAAAATCTGAAACTCGGCATTCAAAATTTGACACCAGGAACAAGAAGCTCATGGTATGCATCAAACCCTGACAACAACCTCGAAACTAGAGAGGGATATTCGATGGAGACACCTCAAATGCCTACAGGAGAAAAGAGGAACCCTCACGGAGATAAAAAATCATCTCCATCCAATAGAATACTCGAGATGTGTAAAAGAAGATGGATCTAAGTTAAAAAGAGCCGAGGCGAAATCTCAACATCACCTAGAGAAACTCACCAACAACAGAAAATACCCGAACACCATAAGAAAACCGCCTTGTCCAAAAAGGAGGCTCGATCTGCAGCAACCAAAGAGAGAAAACTCCTCACAGCATAAGATCCGAAAGAAAGACACCGCAACAATGAAGGAAACCGGGGAGAAGAGTCTTCGATGGAGAAGGCTATCGATTAGCAGTCTGAGAACCTACCTCGTGTGCAAACACTAGGAGGAAAAAAAAAAGGGGTTTGCGGCCGGGAAAACCCTATCCGCAGACCCCTGTAATCACAAGGAAAAAAAACAGATCATCAATAGATAAATCTATGAGACAGTGCATCCTGTCCCATGAGTTTTTTCAGAATGTTGATCATGCATTTAAAAAAGAAATTTAAACTCAGTTTTTAAGTGAATTTCACTAAACAATAGGGAGATTAAATAATTTGATTGCAATTTTGTAGATCTAACAAGTAATTGGTTGGAACTTTGACAAGTTGGACAAGTGTTCTTTGTTCTTCTTAGTGATTTGTTGTTTGAGGGAAGAAATAACATAAATTTGTTCAAATTAGTAGGTAGTTGGTAGATTTACAATAGATTTGTGCATTTTTTAGTAGATTCACAATAGACCTGTGCATTTTTCAACAATTTTGTTAGTTTTCCAATAAGAGTTTTTGTTTTTATCTTTGTAATCTTTAGTTTGGGGAAGGAAAATTGTAATTTTCTTGGTTGTAAGTCCATTTTAGTTGTAGATTTGATTTCCAACAACATTAAGGATGTTTTTTTTTGTGTTTTAATGACTAGTTTGTCTAACATTATGTTTGTTGGAATAATAGTTTTATCCTAAAGATCATTGGATAGTCGATAGTCCACTAGGAGAGTCAACTAAGCAATTGAGTAGACAATAGATGAGGTATTTGACTAGTTTGTTTGGTAGACCATGGTAGTGCATTGGTTCGTAGGTTGAGACATAATTCAAGGAGTTCATTACATAACTCGACCAATCAAAGTGGACCATGGAAGTTTTTGGAAAGTCTTTTGCTTGTCTTTCCTTTGTATGATGAGCTATGATCACTTGTTTTTAAGTGCAATGGAATGTTTATCTCCTTGATCTATTTAATTCTTGAGTTCTCCAACGTGGTATCACAACTATTGATTTGAGACTTAGCTAGTTGTATACAAGTCCTTTGGAGGTTGTTGGTTGTATGTGCTCATGATAAGTTGGATTCGTTTGGTAGATTGACTCAGGGTTTTGACTTGTAGATTGAATCAAGGTTTAGATCTATAGATCAAGACAATGAGTTCCAAGAAATAATTTATGATTTTGAATGGCCACAATTACAGTGTGTGGGCACAAAACATGGAAACATTAATGAAGAGTAAGGTGTTTTGACAATTTAAAAAGATTGTGGTTCCAAATATGAAGGATGATCATTAGAATTTTATCATCAATGAGAAGAAGGTTGAGGCAGTAGTATTTATAATGACCTACATCTCTAGGGAGATTTGATTTCATATGAGTGGGATTGATTGTAGAATGAAGTTTAGAAGAATTTGAAAACTATTTGATAAGATCAACGAAAGTAAAGTTATGTAGATTAAGAAAGAGTTGATCTCTCTCGATCCTCTCTTTTTGATAGAATTGAATATTATTTGGTTCGTGTAAAGGAGCTTCATTTGAAACTGGGTGAATGTAGAGAGAGTTTTTCTAAGAAAAGTGGTTAACTCATAGAATTGATCCTAGTGAATTTGAAGACGCCCTATGATGTATTATGTTTGTCATTCTGTGCTAGTTAGGCTTCCAAAAATATGCTATGGATTATTCTTTCGATTCTTTTCGTAGTTTTGCTAACTAGGGCACAAAAAAATGTGATTGATGAAGGGAAATTCGAGGTTAAGAAAGAAACCCATTTGTTGAAGGGAAAAGGTTGACAACACTTTAGTGAAAGAGGTCGAGAAGGAAATGATGAGATAGATCAAGATTGAATCAACCAAAATATTAAGAAGCATGAAAATCAAACTTCAACTAAGAAAGTTATGAAGAAGCCTTGTCATTATTCGGGGAAATTAGGACATATCGAGAAGGCTTGTTGGTAGAAGAATAAAGACCTAGAGAATAAAGTGAAGAAGCTTGAAGGAGACGTGTCGATTGGATGGTCGATCGACTTGTAGCACCAAACTTCAGAAGGTAACATAGATAATTATATGGTTTTTGTTAGTACTTTTGAGGCCTTGCATGCTCACACTTCTAAAAGTTAGTGGACAGTCAATCTAGTTGTACCCATCAATCGGTTAAAGATGTTTTTTTATTTTCTTCATTAACTTAGGCTATAAAAAAAAAGTCTTAGTAGCAGATGATTATTCACTTACCGTTGTTGATTGTGGAAAAATTGGATGTTAGAATGATGTGATCATTAATGTGTATCTTGTACCTAGTTTAAGTGCCAATTTGTTGTCTGTACTACAACTAACACAAATTGGCAAGAAGGTAGAATTTTGACCAAGTCGGTTTGTTGTGAAAGATATGAACAATAACTTTGTGATTGTTGTCGAGAGTTTTCTTGACCACAAGGATAGTCTGTACAAGTTTTACGACTTTCCTAGAAAAAAATTCAGGATTGATTGCACTCATAGAAAATATCGACGACTAATTTATAATTTGGATTGTACTTTTGAATTTTTGAAGTATGAATTTGATGCTAAAGAATGACATGATTGCTAGACTACCTAGGGTTGTTCCCTTTGATGGTTTATGTGAAGGGCGTATGCTTGGAAATCATCACTACACTGCATTTGAAACAAGAAATGCTTGGAGAGAAATGATTCATTTAGAACCTATCCATAGTGACTTGTGTTCCTTGCACAAACAATCACTAGTAGGTGCAAGGTATGTCTTGAATTTTATCGATAAATTTTCTAGGTATATTGGGTATATTTATTGAAGAATAAGGATCATGTCTTTGAAAAATTCAATGAATTTAGGGCATTGGTTGAAGAGCAATGCGATCGACTTGTGAAATGCTTAAGATTAGACAATGGAGGAGAATATGTTGGCAAAGCATTTGAAATCTACTTGTCACAATTGTAACATCCCAAGTTTTAATCCCCACGAATTACAATGTAATTGTATAAATGTGATTTAGGCTGGTGAGATGATATGTTTGGGATGGAGAGCCCATATTGATAATTTGGCCAAGGGGCAAATTGTATATTATGTACATCGAAATAATTAATAAAATAATAATTGTTGGTTGCAGTACGAGAGGGACGATAACGATGGGTGGCTATGATTCCACAAGAGAGGGGGATGAAGAGGGATCTAAGGGGAAACCCATGCCATTTACTTGAGTTAATGCATCTTTACATTCTAATTTTCCCCTTGAGTGTATGAGATATCAATCATTAAATTAAAGTAAGAGGGAGGGTGGGTGTGAGAAGTCACATCCCTTAGTTATTGAGAGGATGGGGCTGAAGTACAATCAACATTGGGGAGTGGGACAATCAACTTGCTTGGGAAAAAAGGAATTTCGTATGTGAAAATATGCAAGTTTTTACATGTTGATTTTGGGTAGCAAGAGAGAAGAGTGCTAGAAAGAGAACCAACCATGCTATCCTTGAAGGAACCCATTATTGGGATGTGTATATGTTGGAAATGTGGCCAGTGTGCTTATAATATGGGCTACATGTTCATGGAGTATTTTCCTATTGAGGAAATGGATCCAGAGCCTTGTGAAGGATACTGTGAGCACTCTTGGAGTAGATGACAGTTCGTAGAGTCCCTAGTTGGGAGATTCCTAGTCAACTGGGTGCACTGGAGCCCTAGAGGGAAGTGGGAAGGCCCACAAGACTATGTGCAGTGAAAGGGGATCCCATTCATTGGGTTGTGTAGGTTGTGGGGAAGAAAGTAGAGCCTAGGTTTTTGGGATGATGATTATGGAGAGTGGAAAACTAAGAGGGTTAGACCTCCTTGTGTACTCAAAGCCTCAGCTCGGGGGTGTCTTGCCGTTGAGAGAAAATTAACAGCGAGCCTATGGTCGGGAGGAACGTCCTTCGTACACAACTAGTTGGTTATTTTACAAACATATAAGTTTTCTGTTATGTTTATGATGTTATTTCCTCTGTGTATGTGTTTTATTGAATACTGCGTGTTTCTTTGTTTTGCTGGAACAATTGAATTCATGGGTTTATATTATGATGTTAGATGCATGTTAAACTATGGGCATGTTGCCCCTTGGTTATTTATATGTATGGGGCGTTGTAAATTTAATTTAAGCATGCGGGTATGTTACAAATTGGTACCAGAGCTTTTGGTTCAAACACGGGGTTTGTATGGGCTAAGACTAGTGTGATTTTGGTAGAAATTCGTTGTTGCAAAGTTTCACCTGTGAGAAATTTGGGGAGAAATTGTGAAAATAAAATGAAATCCCCAAATTTACAAACGAATTCAAATTTAATTTACCTTAGATTTGTCGAAGAGATGATCGATCACACTGATCTGCAAGTTGTAGAGTCAAATTTGGCCTAGAAGGTTAAATTCTATGTTTTAACAATGATTGAGGAGTTAGTAAAATCAACGACCCATGTCACATTTGACTTGGCGATCAATGACCGAGATTCATTCTAGATCAATTAAAATTTCCAAGTTCATAGAAGATAAATTTCATAGAAATTATAAAATTCTCAAAATTTATAAATTTTTGGGATTTTTGAAAAAAAATCATACAGTGATGACGTGGACCGTACCCATGACATGGAATGACAAGGTCCACGGTGGAATAAGGTAGGGGCTGTGGAACAAAGTTGATGTATCAATGGTTGAGATCACTTTAATTTTAAGAATCAATGATTGAGATTTGTTTGCGGGTTTGGGGAGGCCCAACGAAGTTTGGAGTAGTTTGGTAAACTGACAAATGAGATTACTCCAATCTCAAATATCGAAGGTCTAGAAGCTTGCGGGAAAATATTCTGGGAAGAAGCTCGTGGGGAAAGTCTGTGGATGAAATCTCAATAGGCTTGTGGGCTTCATCTTTCATGAAGAACCGTGAATGCGTTATTTGACATTATGATGGGAACATTCCGTGAGAAAAATCCTAATAGGCTTACGGGTTGTGGGAAAACCTTTATGACATGCTATTTGACATCCTGATGGGAGGATTCTGTGAGGAAAAATAATGATAGGCTTGCAGGTTGTGGGAAAACTTTATGGCGTGCTATTTGACATCTCAAGGTGAGGATTCAACGAGGAAAATCCCGATAGGCTTGTGGGATGCAGGTTGCGAGATAACCTTTATGGAATGCTATTTGACACTCCGATGGGAAGAGTGCACAAAGGAGAGCCCAATAGGCTTGCAGAAGGTTTGGCCAAAGGTCGATGGAAGAGAACAATGGATGATGACATGGATGAATCAAGGGATGACATGTGGAATCATAAGACACATGCCATGCCATGTCAGTGGAATTGCTAAGGTTAGGTGAAGGTTAGAATAACAAACTATTACAATAGTAATTCAGTCAATTTATTTTGGGATTTTGATGGTCATAAACTTGTAGGGGCATTTTGAGGCCTTAAACATCATTTCCAGGTAGTCGAAATCAAGAGAATTGTGTGTATTATCAATAATCAAAGTCTCAGTTGCTTCAATGAAGGAGCTTGATAAGATATTCCAACGAGCCATTCTGAGAGAAAAAAAAAGCTTGTATGAAGAAGTTACAACTAAAACGATATAGGGTATAATTTAGGTACCAATTTACTTCCAGAGTGCATAACTCCTTGCTCAGAAGTTAGTTTGGGGCACATGAGAAGTCTATGGAAATACCATGGACCATAGAAGGTAGCTATGGAACTCGAATTGGAATATGAATACCTGAAATTAGACAATATGGAAGAGAAGACATCTGTAGCATAACAAGATACAAATGAGAAAACAATCTAAACTTCTGTAGACCATAAATATCAACCTGGAGCCTAGATAAAGGTGAAATTTTGAGAGAGAGCTAAAAACGAAGTGCACATGGACCATAGAAGGTAGCTATGGAACTCGAATTGGAATATGAATACCTGAAATTAGACAATATGGAAGAGAAGACATCTGTAGCATAACAAGATACAAATGAGAAAAACAATCTAAACTTCTCAAGACCATAAATATCAACCTGGAGCCTAGATAAAGGTGAAATTTTGAGAGAGAGCTAAAAACGAAGGCACAAAGATACCCATTTGGAATCCTGGTAAAATTAAAAAGGAGTTGGTGTGGAGATGCTCAAACATGGCTAATTGTTTGGTCTGGAGAAGGTGTAAAAGGACAAAGTTACCATTTCTAGATCACTACATATTTTGATTGGAGAATTAGATCAGAAATATGAGAGTTGATGTGAACTCACTATCATGAATATTATCAATGTATAATACAATTTTTTTTTTTGGTTCCTAACATATTTTCTTCTACATGGGACAAAAACCGACCTCTGAAAATTATTCGAACTAGTGAAACTAGTGCAAAACTGGGTGAAATTGCTAATTTGAAGAAGCCATAACTTTGATCTCATAAATTAGTTTGAGGCATGCGTATGGTCATTGGAAAGGTAATCCAGAGGAAAAATGACAGAAATATTGAGTTATCTAAGTAATAATCTGGTTGTTTCATAAAGTTGTAGGAAAAGTGGAGCTGAATTCCATGAACCATGCAACTATTTAAAGTGGAAGTTTTCCAAATAATGTTGATTTTGGAAAAAACATTTCTTGATGACAGAGGTGCATGTAAAAGGTGAATTTTGGGTCAATAAGACTATTTAAATTATGATAGTACCTATGCATAGGTATAGAGGCACATTTGAAGTACATTAACATGGCAAATAAAAGGAGGTTGAATTTTAATAGTATAGTATTATTAACAAGAGTGCATATGCCATGAGTGGAGATTCTGTGGTTTTGTTGTAGTTTATATTTCCAGATGTCTAATGGAAAATAAATCAGGGTTGAGCTTATAGAAGTTAGCTAAGACAATAAAGAGATACATAGGGAAGCACAAAGCTACAGAGAAGGAAATGGAAAGTGAAAGGGCTTAGGAAGAGAAGATCTAAATTAGTATTCAGTTACTACAGAGTCTAAATGACTTGCAAAGGAGAATAAAAAATCATTCTCACATAAAACATGAAGCCATTAGGTGAAACATGTTATCAATGAGAACATAAAGGCAAGGTAAGACTTCATATCCATGAAGGTCGAAATGTAATGATGGATGAAAATCTTGCCACCAAAGAAAAGAAAGGAACTCAGGGATGATGAGTGACTCATGGGATGAATGAGTGACCCCTCAAAGAAGGCATAAGAATGCCTGAAAAATAATTCCTAGTCAGGAATTAGCTTCTTTTGTCTAAAAATATACAGAGTAAGAAGGCCACTTATGTTATCAAAGTGTGTAGTAGAAGCAAGGTACATGTACAAATAATTCAAGGGAGAAGATTGGTCATGAGTGGACAATACATGGCTTCATAGGAAATTACTCAATGGAGTAAAGAAAAGTATTCATTTTTTTTTTGAGAAAGCCAATGGACAACTAGAGATAATGGAAAATAATTTCATGATGTTAATGGTTAGGTTGGTTGGATAATACTACAATGCTAGAAGATGGAATGACGTGAATTACATCGTTCCAATTTGCTAGAAGGTTCTAGCAATGTAAGATTGGAACATGATCGTCCGAGTGGAGGTAGTGGCCAATAAGGAATATTGGTTGGGAGTGCAAATGGCCAAGTGGAACTTGGATAGAAAAGGAACACATATGAGTAGAATGGAAATGCATAGGGGTGCTAGGATTTAGAGGGATTCAAGGACAACCATCTAAAACACAAAAATAAATAAATAAAGCTAAAATAGATATGCACTAGAGTGCATAATGGAAGTGATGCATGATGCATACAATAAAGCTAGAATGCATGTGCATGAAATAGGCATGATGAGATTGAATACTTAATGCTTATTGATGTGAATTTGTGCATGTGGACATGCTTGAACATGATTGTGGCATGCTTGTAGACTGAGAGTAGTCTGTTGTTGTATGGAAATTAAATGATGTCATCATATTTGAATATAACTAATGATGGATCATGTATCCAGGAAAAGTTTATAGCATGGATGAAAATGATGTTGATGTTGTTGTTGCTGCATATGAAATCCATCCATATGAAGACAAAGGAGGATGGTGGGAACATTGATCAATAGGTTAATGAAGGGAGCTTGCAAGTTTCTACAAAAAAATATTAGTTGATCAGGTAGCATAGAGTAATGTAATAAAAACCATGCAGGTATGTATTTTAGCTGCTTATGATGAATAAATGATGAAGGTAATTGAGGTAAGAGTTCCCTCAGTTAAAATTTCAATATTGAATTGATGCGTAAAGGTGGAGGGCCTTGAATGTACACATGTTGTGTAATTCTTGTATGCAATTATAAGAAATTTAATTGCATGTCATGTTATGTTGGTTATGAGATCATAGCCAAGTCAAGCCATGAGAGATATTCCTACTATAACAATGACTGTCAATAGAGCTAGCCATGTGTGAGACCATAATGTGGTTGGAAATGGAAGGGCCATAGCGCTATACAACTTCTCAATTCATCTTCCTATTTATAATCGATATTTGGACTGCAACCTCTTTGTCAACATTGAAGAGAACTAAAGGACTATATTCTAGATGTTGTGTATGGGTTGGAGAGGAAGGTAAAGATCAGACAAGTAAATGGGAGTCATGAGTTTGGATGATGTGTTGAGGTGTTCTCTAGACCTTCCAACTCACCATGGTGGAATACATGATATTGATATGCGATATTCCAGAGTCAATGCAATGATGCATTATGTAGATGTGGCCATGGGTATTGGCACATTGGTTTGTTGATTATGTTTGATTGCATTATGAAAATCTTGGTATGCTAGATAATGCGTGTGCAATTAATGAGTTTCATTCCATTTAATATGAATAATAGTTGGAAGTGATTGAATTTTTAGAGTAATAGAATTCTTAAATCACATCACGGGATGATTGCAAATGTTGCAATGAGATGATAATGTGCATGATATTGATAATTGATTTGGATGAATGAAAGTTGGTAAAATTGAAGGAAAAATGGTCTTGGTATTGGATTTCGTATGTGAAACAGATTTGGAAAATTAATAAATAAATTGCTATGATGATATCTCATGATGACTATATGTGTGTGATATAGATGAGATAATGGCTATTGAAGTTGGAAATTTTGGGAAGAAGGCTACTACTAGGACACTGGAACCCTATGATTACCACAAATTATGGATTTCCAGTGGAAGTTTGGTAATGAGTTGGCACTCTCCTTGTGCAAGAACACCTTGGAAAATGATGGATTTCCCGAGGGATAGTTTAGCAGTGAAGGGGATCCCTGAGCGGCTGAGCCTAGAGGGTGAGGATGGAAAGGATGCGACAAATTGATAAATGCATATGGCATGATGGCTAGAATCATGAGGGTGTGTCAGGAAAGAATAATGAGTTGAATTCTTACCTGTGGCAGCTTTGTGAAGCACAAGACAACCATACATATAAGCATTGAAGTATGATTTCAACTTAATTTTGAACAAATGTTTACATTGTGGAGTTGGGAACTCCTGTAAATGATATAATTGCTATTTGAAATTAAATATAACACGTATCTTTCTTGGTGGCTGTTATGCAGACAACTGAAAAATGAATAACACCAAGAGGCAGTGTATTCCAAAGGAAAAAGGAATGAAATACCAACTACAACTAAAAGGAAGCAAAGATCTACAAGAGAAGAGAAGATAAAATTCCAATGGACTTATTGCAAATTGAAAGAAGTAAAGTGGTTGTAGTTGGGGTTCCTAGATCCGAATCCTCCAAACTTCCTGACCAGTTTATATTGAAGCCCTAGAGAGAAGTGGTACACCATAAGGGACCATGGAGCATAGAAGGGGGTGCACTTCCTTGGGATATGTAGATTGAGGGGAAAGAGAGATTTCTGGTTGGAATTGCTGCAAGAATTAAAAATTGTAAAATCATTATGTATGGTTTTGGGCCATAGTTCCTATGTATCTATGGTTTTTGGGCTAGAGTGCCTATGTATTTATGTTTGGGCCGAAATGCTTATGTGATATTAGGCTGGAGAGCCTATATGTTGATTAAAGGATGGAGAGCCTAGTATTGTGATATGTATGTACACCTGTATGGTGTTGTGTGCCGAGGACAATGCAAAAATAAGGGGGAGGGGATGTGACATCCCCAATTTTAATCTCCACAAATTGCAATGTAATTGTATACATGCGATTTAGGATGGTGAGCCAATATGTTTGAGGCGAAGAGCCCATATTGATTAATGTGGGTGAGGGATGAATTGTATATTATGTACATCGAAATAATAAATAGAATAATAATCGTTGGCTATGATATGAGAGGGATGATAATGACAGGGGGGATATGATTCCACAAGAGAGGGGGATGAAGTGGGATCCAAGGGGAAACCCATGTCATTTTCTTGAGTTAATACATCTTTACCTTATAATTTCCCCCTTGAGTGTATGTGAGCTCAATCATTGAATTCATGTAAGAGGGTGGGTGTGATAAGTCACATCCCTTAGTTATTGAGAGGATGGGGATGAAGTAAAATCAACATTGGGGAGTGTGCGAATCAACTTGCTTGATCTTGCTTGGGAAAAAAGGAAATTCGTATGGGAAAAGAGGAAAGTTTTTACATGTTGATTTTCTATAGCAAGAGAGGAGAAAAGTGTTGGAAAGAGAACCAACCATGCTGTGCTTGAAGGTAGCCATTATTGGGCTGTGTATATGATGGAAATGTGGCATGTGTGTCTGTAAAATGGGATGTGTGCTTGTAGATTATTTTCCTATTGAGGAAGTGGATCCAAAGCCTTGTGAAGGATGCTGTGAGCACTCCTGGAGCAGTTGAGAATTCTTGGAGTCCCCATCTAGGATATTCCTAGTCAATTTGGTGCACTAGAGACCTGGAGGGAAGTGGGAAGGCCCAAGAGACTGTGTGCAGTGAAGGCAGATCCCACTCCTTGGGTTGTGTATATTGTGGGGAAGAGATTAGAGCTTGGGTTTTTGGGTTGCTGATTGTGGAGAGTGGAAACCAAGAGGGTTAGACCTCCTTGTGGACTCATAATCTCAGCTCTGGAGTGTCTTGCTGTTGGGAGGAAATGAAAAACAAGCCTATGATTGGGAG
>SNQJ01S0140586.1:0-25021 GCA_010110895.2 Picea sitchensis
TTGAGTATGTGTTCGTAGTAGAGCTTACAGCTCTGATTAGCATTCATAATTTTAATTTATATCATAGTTTAAGTAATAAAATTATATTGATGTGAAATTTAAATCCTTTGGCATAATTTAATTTTGTTGTTTTTTATTATAAAGTTAAGTTGTATTATTATATTTATATATTTTTTAATATAAAATTATATATATTAATTAAATTTAATAAGTAATATATATTCTATTTTATATATATTATATTATTATATAATAAAAATGTGAATTACATATAATTTTATGAATTATATAATTAAAATTTTAATATTTATATATATTTGAATTTAATTATGAATTTTATCGGAGATTTTCAATATGGCGAATTTATATCGAACTTCATCATTGTCAAATTCGAATACGAACACGAACCAGGTGCCCAATAATTTGACTTGGGCCAATGGTTTTTGCTCATGGTTTTGAGCTAGCACGTTGTATTACTCATTGTATTGAGGAGGCTCCTTAGCTATAAAAGGAGGAGGCCTCTCTCATTTTCATTGTTGGAGATTAATGAGAAAACTTGCCTAAAGAAGTTCTTTAGTATCTATACATCTTTGCATGTGATGTTTTAGGCTATTGTTCAATGGTTTGAATAGATTATTTTTCAAGTTTGTTGGAGGACAGAGCTTCTACAGGGCCAAAGAAGTGCATCTTGCTCCACTTGGAGGGGCATCTAAGGTATAGCGTTCTTGCCTTAAATCCCTTTGCCCATTGAAGATTTTGTTCTTTGCATTGAGGTAGGACGTCTAGGGGCTCTTCCCTCTTGGAAATGGCCATGCTTTGAGATCACCTTAGTAGTACTTGGAAAGGCTCCCTAGTGGACCAATACCCCCAAACAAACTTGTAGAATCCTATTTGCCCTAGGTGACATTTGATAGGTAATCCTTTTAGATACCTTCAACATTACCTCATCTTTCAACCCTAAGCCTCACTTTGACTTGTGTAGTGACTCCATAACCCTCTCCTAGGAACTGATCTATCTTTCTCTTCAACCACAAAAACCCAAAAAATTGTCTTTTTCTTTTTTCGTTTTCTCTATTTTTTGTTTTGCAATCTAGGGTTTAACCTTGTGTCATCTTTTCTAATCTAGATTGCTTGGATCTAAGTGGTTCTTCATTGCTATATTTAATTAGTACCTAGATCTTACATTTGCTAGTGGTTCCTTTCAAGAGATTTCTTTGGTGTTAGCATATTAAGGGTTTTGATCTAGTTTCATTGTCTATTTTTTTGGATTTAACCCTAATACCTTTGAGGCACCCTTGAAATGATATGATCTTGGATTATTGTTGTGGGATGCCTCGGTTAAATGCTTGAACATGTGGTATAGCTCTTAATAAGATCGTTCATTACAAAAAGTTTTGCAACATTGAAGCATTATCATGGTATATGCACTCATACTAGGTAAATTGATGAAGAGTTAAGTGGAACGATTTGTCCAAACTCATTTTTTTTCCTGTTTTCAAAAGCCCTAATTCTGAATACTGCTGGTAATAAACTGATTTTGGTAAAGGTTGAAAGTTATTGCTTGTTCCATCATGATCATTGCAATGTTTCATTGTTTCCTTTCTCTACGTTGTCTTTAAGAACAAATCGATGCAAGAAAAGGTCCAACAACCTCACTAAAATACCAAAACGTCCCTCTTCATTTGGTCACTGTTTGAGGGTTTATACACAATCAAAGTGCAGAGTTAAAGTTTCATTTATTGCTATTGGTATATGCTTAAATCACATAAGTTATCTTGCTAGACAAACTGCATTTTTACACAGTCCTTTCCTTCTATTTTATGACCAGCACTTATGATCTTTCCTTCACTTTGTTCTACGACTAAAATCTAGTGCAAATACATGGTAATGGAACACTGTGGGCTGTCCTAAAATCTCTGTTGGATAAGGTTAAATATTGTCATAATGCTTATAACTGTGGACTGGTAATCAATGCTTGAATTGGTAGCAATCTGATCTTAAACATTGCGGTTGGTACATGCTCTATTTGCTGCCTTGTTATACAGTCTGGACCTGTTTTATTACAGTATTGGCCAACGGTTACACTTGTTGGGTATTGACACATATGAATGATAATGGTCAATGGTATATGTTTGTTTTCATTGCATAACTGTCTCATATACATAAGCACAGATATACCCTCTTCTCATTGATTAAAATAACTCATTGGATCAATTCAATCTTGCTGTCCTTGTGGTTTAATAACAGCAGTTTGTACAACCTTTCCTTGTTCTCATAATTGCAAGTTCATTGGTTATCTTTGGCATATAATCTTTGGATGATGATGGTTCTATATGGTGAATGATGATACACATTGCTTTTGATTACTTTGGCGCTCATATGATTCTAATTTGAGCAATACTTCATGTTTCTAAGCGCTTTGGAATGAGCAATGTTCTCTAAGTCAAATATTTCATAAGCTCATCCGTAATTGATATTTTGGCATTTTCTTCACTCGTACCTAGACATGCCTTACCCTTGAGAGAGGATAGTGTTGATTTGTCAAACCCTCATTCAAACCGAGTGTCGGAGCTCCCCTTCTCAACACAACAATCATACTTAGTTTGACCCCTTGGAATACCCTTCTTAGGTTAGGAACCCTAACCTTAAAGTGAAGAGGCAAGGCCACTAAGGTGACAGTGGGTGGTTTGCCTAGTAGTTGCCCCAAGCTCCCCTGTGAAGGGAAAGACTTTCCCTTAGTGAGAGTTTAAGCGGTAACAGGGCCCATGTCGAACACACAAGAGGGATGTGTCTCGCATGTCCAACCTGTATTTAGGACACATTGGGGGGGAGGGGGGACAAATCCTGTTTCATAAGATACCATGTAGAGTTAGGGAAAGAACCAATGTTATCATAAACGGAAACCGAACCGAACTGGTCGACCCCAAAAATGTGAAACCAGGCCGGACTAGAAAAAAGCTGAAAAAAAAACAAAAAATAAAACGGTCAACCAAAAACTACATAAAATATTCAAATTTTGAAAAAAAACATATATATTCATGTGCATCCATATGAATCCAAACCATTTATACACAAATATGCAAAGTTTCTCATTTATAGAGCAAGTAAGAGTGCATATAACCAAAATAGCACCAAGTGCAATCCATCTCTAAACCAAAATACATCAACAAAGAGGATCTAAATGCCCTCTAGAGTCCAAAAAAATCATGCTACAATGAATAACTACATATCATCAAAATCATTACCGATATTAGGATCCTCATCATCAGTGTCACCCTCTAAGCATTAAAATAAGATTAAAAAAACTCAACATGCCTAATAAGTGATTTTACTTGAGTGAAGGGTACATTTTTACTAAGGTCATGACAGAAGAGTTCAACAATCAATGCCACCAACATCAAGGTACATAGAGTGCTTGGTGTTGTTGATTAAATATCAGTTCCATACCCTCATACATGATAGAATCCGGTGGAAATGTTGCAATCATGCCAATCTTGAAATCACGGGTACATTTTACTAAGGTCATGACAAGAGTTCAACAATCAATGCCACCCAACATCAAGGTACATAGAGTGCTTGGTGTTGTTGATTAAATAAGTTCCATACCATACATGATGCTAGAACTGTGAAATAAGTTGCACCATGCCAATCTTGAAACTCTGGGTAAAACCGGTTAATCAATAATTTTGAATGGACCTAAAATTCTACTATCTCCATATAAAATCCAATGAGGTTGGAACCACCTCAAAGGTCCCTCAAAACACCATCGGTAATGTTAAAATTTAATAAAAAGGATGAAAATGAAAGATAAAGGAGGTTCGTCAAAAGAATGAAATGAAAGATAAAGGAGAATGTCACCTTTTAGGAGAACAGTCAAAGTTGGATGAAAATAAAAGATAAGCAGAATGGGAGTTTTCACTTTTACTTTAAGAATTTAATATTACCATTAATTATTAAGATTGAGTACGCCTCTAGGGTTAGGTAATAGGCCCTAGGTGATCCAGGTGGATATCAGCTGGCCACCCACCTTCCAAATGGCTTAAAACAGTTTCCTGGCAATTTTGACAATTTACTTCATTTTAGCAGTTTTTAACTTTCGCAGCCATTTTGAGGGTCCAAATGAAGGTTTTTCGAGATCGAGGTGGTTCTCTCAAATGGACTAAGGCATGTTTGAGCCCCCAAATGAATCTCCTCATCATACCTTCCAACGAGCTATCATATCACTTTTAAACGATCGAGCAGTTAATGCAATTCCTGAAGTTGATGTACTCAATTTTACCCAAATAAATCTGCTGACTTTTGGCCCATCTCCTAGGGTTAGGTTTTACGTTCAGGACTTTGGCATTCCCACATTGTAAAGGCCTTCGAGCTCCCCATTGTAACCATCTTCTTTCATATGCGAAATAGCTACATCTCTCAGATAAGTCAGCCACCATCTCTAGCTTAGTCTTCCACTCAGATTTTTACAAATTTTGTACATTTCTTTTCATTAATAGAACCGTATTATTGTATTTGTGTTTATGGATGCATCTTTGATATGTTTATATGTTATACATCGATATAATGGACATCTCTGCATTTATTTATTATATCTCCGCCTTCATTTCGCAATAAAAATAACTGATCACTAGGGTTGGTTAGTAGGCCCTAGGGTTAATTAGTAGGCCCCCCTCTATTAAACAATTCAAATTTTTTAAAAAATTGGAAATTATGAGTCCTAGATGCTAGCCGTATAAAACTGGTTGGTTCCATACAAAAGGCCAAAAACGGTTCGGTGCCACCGGTCCACCCGTTTTTGCCCCAAAACCAATTCACCCAATCGGTTTTGATTGGACCGGAACGGTTTTAATAACACTGGCAAGAACATTATTATGATTAAAAGCAATACATAATCATGATGAAGAGAACCTAATATACAAGAGAACATGTGATATAACCAGGCACAAATGTGCCCTAAAGATATGTTATGAACAACAATGATTACATTGTACAACGATCTAATGATATAATACTTGTTGATTCAAATGAAGTTTTGGACACCTCTGATATATAGTTGTTAGGATAGATTAAACAAATCCCCTAATTCTAGATGTCGGACCACTAGGTCCAACCACTAATGGTTTACATTCATAGCCCACAAGACCACAAGACACCCCCCTTGAAGGGTCACAAGTCACCAAGACAAGAATAAGCACCATAACATTAGCATCCCCTTTAAGCTTGACTTGGGGACAACTTGGTTAGTAAAAGTGTTGATCAATAATCATTCATATATTTGACCCAGTAAATATTACATCCCAACACCTTTATACTTGAAGTTAAACCTATTCTAAGGGAAACTATCTTCAAAAAGTATATCTTCCTCGTGATATTTAAGCTACGTTTTCTCATCAAAGGAAACATGCATCATTAATAACTGCATATTGAAATTAAATGTTATTTTCATGGTTTGGTCTAACTATAAATGTACAAGGAAGTAAAACACCCAAAAGAAATTGATTGTACGCATCACATATGAGAACAAATTCCAAGCTGAAGACAAACATGCACTTCCACATTCTATATCTCGGACATGTTACAAGAGTACATACAGAAGTAGTATTCAAATTTATCCCAAAGGTATGAATACATAAGTAGGATAAAAGGAATAAAAAATATCACACCTTGTCCACAGAAAATGCATAGAAACAGAGGATGCCATGCAACAATGTAAACAATTAAAACACATAAAATATTATCAAAATCAAAGCAAACCTAGGCATGAATTATCTACTTCCAACTATATAAAGAAAATTTGAAGCATAACAGGACAGAAGAAACAACGAAAATCTTACAGGCCATAGGGGTGAGCCAAGAGGATCGACGACATTGTTTGTTGTGGGAGTAAACCTTCCCTTCGAATGATGGCATCTACATGTCATGCCAAATTTTACAGTCGCCTGTCATAGTGTAGAACTGTCATTCTGGTTGACCAGGCCATTTAGGGACCATACTTTCCCTCTGGGTACTGCTTGATGGCAGTTGCAGCATCAGACGCCCCACGCCTGGGGAACCCAGTGGAAATGGAGAAAAAGTTTCCTAAATTCCAGCAGCCATTGCATCTGTTTGGGATGTGGGCCCATAGACTAAACCAGCTCCCATTGCTTATTGCTAACCATCTGGAGAGGTAATTGAACCCGCCTTCCCTTGCTGCAAATAAAATAACTTGACTAAAAAAATGGAATGGTCCCCACATGATATCCTCTCCGAGAGGCATAGCCATGACAGCTTGCAAATCAAGCTAATTGCTGCAAGGTCAAAGCAGACGAGCACTAAGATAATAGTTGTCACAGCTACTACAATTTGGATAGCAGAGACTAAACATCAAGTATTTGCAATGCACGATAAAAAACACTGCACTGCCACTACTACCTGCCATGACAATCATTACTGCTCAATCTATACTATAACAAGAACAAGTACTCAATAGTTCTGGAGTCTGGGCATTCAATTAAGGCAACAAAATATCTCACACAGCCTCAAGAGCTAAAAACATAACAAAAAGAGGTATGCCAGAGCAAGATGCAAAATGGCAAACAAACGTCAGTTCAAGACATAAAAGCAGGTTATTCCATTTTCATATAAGTACATCCCACTATTGGAATTCACAGGTTACACCATCAATATCAATGACAAGCCATTAACCATTTTGTCAAACAAATTTCAGATGAATTTTACCTAGGCACTTCATCAGTTGCAAGTTGCAATGCAGTAGCTGCTAAGCCAAATCCATTTTAGATTGGTCAACTGGTGCATTTAATCAGGACGTGCAGCCAACTAAACACTAAACCAATTGAGTTTTCAGATTAAACACCTGGTGTACTCTTATGGAAATTGCATTCAGATCACATCATCAAGCTCAGCCACCAAACGTATTTCAGATGGCTTGCCTAGTTCATCATTACCAAAGTAGCCCCTATACTTCATCGATTGCAATTCCCTCACTGCTACTGACTCTTGCCAAGTTAATTTCAGCAATATCTTTACACAGGCTATTTTTTGTTGCTCAATATGTCGTAGTGTCATGTCAAACCTTTTTAAGGACCTCATGCAATAGTCTATTGGCCTCTTGGGGTGTGCCTTCTTTGCATAGTCAATCCATGAGGGTGGTATATGTAGTCATTTCAGGGAGATAACTGCTATTCTTTCATCTGTGAAACAACTTTATTGCCTCCTTAATATTACCCACTTTGCAAAGTCCATCCATTGATGCATTGTGTGTAACATCATTATGGCTCGAACCTTGCTCTGCAATCTCATCGAAGACCTGTTAAGCTTTGTCTATGCAGTGATGTTTATAGAGTCCGTCTATTAATGCATTGTAGCTAACTGAGTCAGGCCTGCACCCTTTCTCCGACATCTCTTGAAGGATCTCCTTGGCCTTCTCTAGATTACCCACCTTCCAAAACCCATTTGCACGTGCATCATATGTGATTTCATTAGGCTTTCCTTACAGAAACGATCAATGAGCGCACTGTATGTGACAACATCAAGGTATTTGTTTTTTGCTCAGCATTTCATAAAAGAGCTTCTTTGCGTCTTCCAATTTGCCTTCCTTACAGAAACCATCAATAAGTGCATTGTATGTGACAACATCAGGGCATATGTTTTTGTTGGGCATTTCAAAGAAAAGCTTCCTAGCCTCCTCGAACTTGCCTTCTTTAGCGAGACCATCAATGAGCACATTGTATGTGACAACATCAGGGCATATGTTTTTGTTGGGCATTTCATAGAAGAGCTCCTTAGCCTCATTCAACTTGCCGTCCTTGCAAAAACCATCAATAAGTGCAGTGTATGTGATAACATTAGGGGATATGTTATTGTTGGGCATTTCATGGAAGAGCTTCCTAGCTGCCTCAGACTTGCCCTCCTTGCAGAAACCATCAATAAGAGCATTGTATGTGAATACATCAGGGCTTATGTTTTTGCTTGGCATTTCATAGAAGAGCTTCCTAGCATCGTCCAATTTGCCTTCCTTGCGGAAGCCATCAATAAGGGCATTGTATGTGACAATATTAGGACATATGTTTCTATTGGACATTTCATAGAACAGCTTCCTAGCCTCGTCCAACTTGCCTTCCTTAGAGAAGCCATCAATAAGTGCACTGTATGTGACAACATTAGGGCATATGCTTTTGTTGAACATCTCATGGAAGAGATTCCTAGCCTCCTCCAATTTGCCAACCTTACATAAACCATCAATAAGCACAGTGTATGTGACAGCATCAGGATATATATTTTTGTTGGACATTTCATGGAAGAGCTCCATAGCCTTGTCCAACTTGCCTTTCTTAGAGAGGCCATTAATAAGTGCATTGTATGTCACAACATTAGGGCATACGCTTTTGTTGGACATCTCATAGAAAAGATTCCTAGCCTCCTCCACTTTGCCAACCTTACATAAACCATCAATAAGCAAAGTGTATGTGACAGCATCAGCATATATATTTTTGTTGGACATGTCATGGAAGAGCACCATACCCTCGTCCAACTTGCCTTGTTTGCAAAGACCATCAATCAGAGCAGCAAATGTAATAATATCGGGCTTACGCCCTTTTTTTAACATCTGATACAGTAGTTTCTTGGCCACTTGGAGCTTACCTTCTTTGCATAGACGATCCATGAGGATGGTAAATGTGATTGTGTTAGGCTCGTGGCCCATTTGAAGCATAACAGCTAACAACCCAAACGCCTCGTGCGTTTTCCTTGTCTTGCAGAGCCCATCTATCAGGGTATTATACGTAAAAAGATCAGGAACCTGTCGTCTGCTCACCATTTGCTTGAAAAGTTTGAGAGAGTCCGCCATCCTGCCTACCCTGCAAAGCCCTTTGATAAGGGTATTGAAGGATATGACATTTGGAATATACCCATGTGCTTCTATTACTTCAAACACTTTGAATGCATAATCCAATCTACCTATTTGACAGTGACAATTGATGACAATGTTCAAAGTTATGAGGTCTGGAATAATGTCTGCTTCAATCATAATTCTATAAACAGACAATGCTAATCCATGTCGCTTCCGTCGGACGAGACTACTTAACAAAAGATTGCAGGTGCTGAGATTGGGCAAGGAGAAAGATTTAGCTAAAAACAAATGCTTGAAAGTGTCCACTGCCTCTTGAAGCCTGTTGGTATGGCAGAATGTTTGAATGTGCATGTCTGCAAGGACATTCAAAGTGTGATAGGAGTGTTGAGAAAGTGACTTCTTCTTCCATATGGAAAGCATAGTCTTTCTCCTCGCAGTCGCCGCCATGGCCATTGTGTTGGGGTGAAGAATGAGAATGGGATAAAAACAGCTTCTGTAAAACCCGCTTAAAACCTGCTGTCTTGGCCTTTCCCACCAGTGTGAATAACGCCTTTCGCTTTGTAAAAGTTTCGAAAATTGCGGTAACGATGATATGGATTAATTGGAGAAAGCAAAGCAAATTCTGCATGTTCAAAATATAACTTATCATTTCGTCTCTACTCTTCTTTCATGCTATGAATGTTCTCTACTGTGTTTTGCCAAATAGAAATTGGGCCCTACTCCCTTTGTCACTCTGCGTCCTTCGAGTGAACGGTTGGGGTTCTTCTCTTCATCTCTAGGACGGGAAGGAAATCGTCGGATCGAAGAAAATTCTTCGCGAAAGCATTAAATTCCTTTGGATCGGATTTTGCCAAGGTCATTGTCCTAACCCTAAGTGAGTTTTTTCTCACCGTGTTAATGCAAACGATGTTAAAAAAATTTGTTGTCCTTTGTGGTTAGCAAAACTTTGGAGTAGAGGAAGCTTTAGTTGGAAAATGGCCTCATATGTCGCTCGCTATAAATGGGTATTGTGAAGGTTGGTTGAATTTAGACTAGCACAGCCGCTAACTCGCGGCTGAGAACACCGAAAGGTAGCCGCTGATAACGCGTGCCCCCAATATTATACTGAGAATGCGTGCCTCTAATATAAAACGTTTGGTAATATGAAACGTTTGACTGCATTAGGTTGATAAATGGAACGTGGTAATTACACATCCTTACAGTTATTTTTTAATGTGATTAGGTAAATGTTAAAAAGTAAACATGTTAACGGATGCCTTGGTAAATGCAAGAAAGTTATGAACAATAAATCTGATCCATTGATTTTGGAGGATGACTAAGAATATGCCACCATCTTCAATGCATAGTCATCGGATTAGGGTTTAAGGTTAAAAGATCATTAATTGTGCCCATTGTCAATAGGTGTACGCCTTTGGGTAATGAGTGGATTTCTATGGCCTTTTGGCCTTTGCATGAAGTTATGGTTCCCATTTTTTGACATTTTCTCTTCAACCCCTTTGTGAATGTGGTGGGTATGTGAATGTGGGTTAGGATTCTTAACTTATTTTTTAATTTTGGGTATTGGACTCTTTAGGATGATTTAGAGAAGTTTCATTTTTGTTGTTTGGAAACTTAAAAAAGATATACATATGCATGAAAAATGGTCTTTCTAAAGTATTGTTACAACAAATTTTGTTGGACACTATGGATTATGTGTGGAAGAAGAAGTTAGATTATGAGTAGGCCGCTTTTTTATGTAAATCATGTTTTGAAGTTGGGCATGCGGTAATCTTGTGCCCCAATGATAAACCTAGGATTTCAATGGAATATCAAAACTCTGTTAAACCTAATGTGAAAAAACAGAACATCAATTGGCCTACTTGGTGGAATTGCACCACTAAGCATCACCACTTGGTGGAAATATTGACTCCAACAAAGGAGGGTAATCATTAATGTAGAATGGATTATACTACAAAAGAAGAGAATGATATGACTTTGAATATTGAGAAAGTGGTCCCCTCCCACTTGGAGGAGTTCATAAAAGGAGTGATCTACAGACATGGCAAAGCCAACTAACATTAAGGATTATAGTTATCCGAAAAGGGAGCAACCATAGATGATATGAAGGCATGAAGCATTTGGAACTAGTGAGGAGAAAGCAATAGAGTATGAAGGAGCAACTACACCTACATGTGCCACACACACCATGTTCAAGAAAACACGAAAGGAATGGATCCAAAGGATGAGTAAGAAAACTAAAAATAGTTGCAAGTGCATTTTTTAATACATAACTAAAGCCCATAAGGGGAAAGGTTGACAAATAGACATTGGATTCATTAAATGATATCAAGGTAGAGAAATAAGCATAGCAAGAGAAACAAAAAAAATCAATGAACCTAGTCCCTTTTTGGGATGGGGACAAAACTTGAATTTAGAAGGGATTTTGAATGTTGAATTTTGCCTCCAAATATAGCCAAGGTTGCCCATATCCATGTCATATTAATTAAGCTGTAGTTTTTTTATATAAATTCCAAATAACTGATATTATTTTTTTAAATGACTTCTTGTTGATTTTTTAGGGTTTGTAAAAACTAGAGTACTAGTAAATGAACAAATTTATATACATATGATGTCATATTAATAAAGGTTTTTAAGATATCCTTTGTTAACCTACCTCCATTTATAATCCAATGAATCCATACCCATATTTGTGAACCATTGGCTCTTCTCATCTTGGCAACTTTAAAGGTATGACAAAGCTTGGAATTTTAACCCTACAATTTTCCATATAAATGAGTAGGACAGGGTCACTTGATAATGGAATCCAACTCTTTTGTGGCTACTCACTCATGCCCCTTTCTAACATAAACTCCCTCAGAGCTTCTTAAAAAGAAGTAGTCTTGGCAACATCATTATGATACTATATCCAACCTTTATCTATAGGGTTATTTCATATTAGTGCTTTTTCCCCTTGGAGTTTTGTTAGCATTTATAAGATACAATTTTGGCCTCTTGTTATAGCAATTTTCAAATAAGTGTAGCAAACACATCTCTTCTCATAGATAAGCTACCAGCATTCCAACCAAATTGTATCTCTTTGCATATTACAATGTTTTCACTATTTCATTCATTAACAGAGTTTCGATTTGACTATATCACTATGTTATATGCAATATCTAGGTGTCGTTTTTCCTATCATTGATATCTTCATTTTGTTCTCAACATAATATGGATTAGTGGTATCAAAGCAATCTACGATTTTTTGTTTATGCATGTCGTCAACAAGGTCAAGGTATGGGGAGTTGGGCCTCAAACTGACCAAGCGTGGTGAAGACTTCCCTCGCTGACCTAAGCAGCCTCCCATGGCAAATGAAAAGAAAGACAACAAAGTAGGAGATCCTATAAATATTTTTCTCGAGGAAGTCATCACATGACAGAGGAACAAGATGATGAGTAATTTCACCTAGACCCTTTGACAAATCCTAATGGTGGTGAAGGCACCTTCAACAAGCAGTGACTTCGGAGGTACAAAACCCTTCGAGGTACAAGTCAACTTTGACATTCCTTTGTTTGAAGGAAAGATAAACATAGATGCTTTGCATAAATGGTTAAGTTTGCTAAAGGATTTTACACTATTCAAAAAATTTCCAATAATGAAAAGATCACCTTTGTGCTCCTTAAGTCCCTTCCCTACATTAAATATTGGTGGGACACTTATTGTGTGCAACATTCTAAAGAAGAATCTGAAGCATTTGGGACAAAACCCATTTGGTTGGATTTTTTTTATGCCCTTGAGGAAGGATTCTACCATGTAATTTTTCAATCCCAAGTGACTGATGTCCTAATGTCCTCTCATTAAATAACTCAAAATTGAATTTTATTTAATAGTAGAAAATTAAATTTTTGAACATTGCATCCATCACACACTAGCTAAAAAATGAATAATGGAAGAAATAAAACACATTCACATGGATTTCTCCTTCAAATCAACTTTTCATTCCTTTGATCAAAGCTTACAAGGTGACCTCTGCAGCCTACTTTGAACCGGCAATAGCATGGTCAATAAAATCACCTCAAACAACATTGTACAACCAAATCTAAGGGTGTACAACCTATGCATGAAGAAAGGACTTCTATAGTCATGGTACAGCCTGCATCGTATGCTATACTTGTTGCTCACTTCATCAATATGTTCATCTTCTTCTTCTTGGATGCACTCTACCCTCTTTTATCTCTCTTGTTGTCTTCTCATGTGTGTAATTAACCACTCCTAACTTATCTTATTTATGCTTTGAGAGAAGATAATTAATCCCCTCAATCCTATACACTGATCTCCTCAATATTAGCTTCCACCTATCTCAATCTTGAGATGTACAACTAAGATTAAATCCTAATCTAAGTCACTAATATTCTGGAACTTCTAAAACATTTCATTTAGATTCCTAAGACTAGTTGACTTCAAAACATTAGACTTTCACTTTTCTTTTATTTTTAAAGTGAAATTACAAGATATAATTATTTCCCACTTTTCCTAAGTGGTCACTAATAAAATGCCTCAAACCACCTCGTGCACATTCACATTAAACTTAGTGCAAGAAGTTTATACTCAAGCTACATTTATCAACACTCGCTCTTAGTGAGTAAGGAATTATGCACCAATCCAAGTATGTCTTTGAAATCTTCAAAGTTCCCTTTTGCTAAGGGCTTGGTCAAAATATTAGCTACATGTTAATCTGTGGGAATATACTACAGCTTCATTGCTCCCTTTTGAATTATGTCTCATATGAAGTGATATATGATCTCTATGTGCTCGGATTTGTCACGAAACACTATATTCTCAGAATTCGATACAACTCTAATTATCACAATAAATGATTGTGGGGTCAAACACCTTATCAAACAAGCTTGCAAGTAACCTGCGAAGCTAGATGGCCACACAACTAGTAATATTGATTGCCATGTATTTTTCCTCTACTAAGTTAAGTGTCACAGAAATCTACTTCCTACTAAACCAATATATCATCATTGATCTTGGGCTAAAACAACACCCTAAGGTACTCTTCTTGTTTATTACACAACCTACCTAATTCGAGTCTGTGTACCCCTACAACTTCACTTCACCATATCTAAGATATCTCATACCATAATACATTGTGCTCCTCAAGTTTATGAGCACGTGTTTTGCTTCTACCCAATGCTCTTGCCTCAACTCCATAATGAACTGACTCAAGGTGTTCATTGCAAAACATATATCTAGTCAATGTTGACCAAGTGCATCAAGGAAACTATCAGTTGCCTATACAATGTGGGATCCACCAACTATGAATTTGTAGTTGTCATCTTCTTCAGATTGATTATCATGAGTGTGGCCATAGATTTGCAATCCTCCATCTGAAACCTCTTCAGGATATCAAATGCATACTTACCCTACCTAAGAAAAATATCTCTTGTTGTTTGCCAAACCTCCAAACCCAAGAAGTAATGCATAATGCCAATGTCCTTTATCTCAAACTCATATGCCATGTCTTCTTTGCACAATATAATGAGCTTATCTGCACCTATAAGAAATAAATCATCTACATACAACACCAAAACAAGTAGATTGGATCCAACAAACATATAATATAAGTTGGGATTTTTTTTGGTTTTGGTGAATCCCATACTCTACAAATATCCATCTATCATGGAATACCATGCTCTCAATGCTTGTTTGAGTCCATACAGGGCTTTCTTAAGCCTACAAACATGGAATTATTTCCCATTTGTGTACACTTCTTCCTCAATGATCCCACTAAGGAAACTTGTCTTCACATCCATCTGATGTATCCTCCATCCCATAAATGAAACTAAGGACAGAATTGTTGTAATGGAAGTGTACCTGACAATTGGAGCAAATGTCTCCTCATAGTCCACTCTCTCTTTCTAAGAGAACCCTCTCGCCATGAACCTTGCTTTGAACTTCTCAATGCTACCATCTATTGCATGCTTGATCTTGAAGAGCCACTTAGAACTCACTATTGACTTACCCTTCAATCTTGGCACTATGTCCCAAACATCATTCTTCACGATGTAGGTGTACTCCTCTACCATGGAATCCCGCCATACATGTTGGTTTGTTTCATCCTGAAAGCTAAAAGGCTCAAAATCTATGATGCTACGTGGATGCTACTCATAATTGCCATGTAGTTTGGAAAGTTCTTTGAAGATCTTCTCTCTCTAAATGTGCTCCTAGGAGCCTCAACATACTCATGTCCATCCCTCAATGTTTGAGTGAACCATCGAGGTCTCCTTACATAAGTGAAAGGGGCTATTGTCTTCTCCTCTTCACTTGAATACTATTGCACTGCTCTGGAAGTCATTGGTGACCTAGGCTCAACCTTTAGAGCTTCTAGCTCCTCATCCTTTGTCACTTGAATAGGCTCATGGGACTTCCTATAGGCAAATTCTTCCTAAAAATTTACATCTCTTCTTAGTATTGTCTTCGTCTATTCTATAATATAGACCCTATAGGCCTTCAAAGTCTCATTGTAACCTACAAATAAACCCCTATTGCCAGAGGGTTCCAACTTAGTCCTCTTTTCTATTGGTACATGGATGTAAACTAGATAGCCAAAGATGCAGAAATGACTCACCTCTAGCTTTACACTAGTGGATGCCTCTTCTAGTGTCTTATCTTCCAAGATCCTATGGGACATTGATCTTGAATGTAGATTGTTGTGTTGCATGACTATGCCCAAAGAAAATTTGACAAGTCCTAGTCATGAATCATGGCCTTATCAACCCATACGATGGATCAATTCTTCTCATATAAAACCCCATTCTGTTGTGAGTTGTATAAAACAATAAGCTCCCTCTTTATTCCTACCTCCTTGAAGAAACCATTAAACTCCTTGGAGGAATACTCACCCCCATTGTCCAATATGTAGACTTTGATCTTCTTCCCTTTCTAGTTTTCAATTAGATCTTTAAAGTCCTAAAACTTGTTAAATACCTCATCATTGGTCTTGAGGAAGTAGATCCAAGTTTTGCGAGAGAAGTCATCAATGAAGGAAACATACTACATGCTTCTTGAAATTAGTTCTACTGACATCAACCCACAAACATCTGAATGCACTAGGTCTAGAATCTCCTTAAACCTATGCGCGTTACTTGGGAAAGCAACATGGGCATGTTTGTCAAGTATGCACCCTCTACATACTCCATGTTTCTCAATATTGAACTCTAGAAGACCCATGACTATCTCCCTCAGAATCAGCAATGCTTTGTGATGCAAGGGAGGCATCCTCTTGTGCCACAACTCACAAAAGTTATCACTATTATGAACTAGGGCTCAAACAAATTCACCCTACAACCTATAAAGATTTACTTCACTAACCCTTATTACTTAAGCCATATCTAGGCTAGATTCCTTCATCTTGGTGAGGACTTGTTGGTTCTTGAACTCCATAGCATAATCCTTATCCTCTATAACCAAAATCGAAAGAAAGTTTTTTCTAAGATATGGAACAAACAAAACATCATCAAAATATAAAGAATTACCTAACTCGAGTTGGAAGGAAATAGTACCAACTATAGCTACTATGTACTTGGCATCATCATCAAGCTCAACTTGTATTCCTGAGTCTTTATTCATTAGACTAGAAAATAATTTTGGGGATGATGTCACATGACAAGATGCCTCGTCATCCACATAACACACATTCTTAGGAACTGTGCTGGAAGAAAGGAAATATACCATTGAGAAATCCTTCTCAAACTTAGCAATAAACTCATTCATCTAGGTTTCTGCAAAGGTTGTTATTTGCTTCTATTGTCACTTCCCTTTACCCTTATTCTTATCTAGACAATGTGATGCATAATGATCGTGCTTATGACAAATGAAGCACTTGATTTTACTCAAGTCCTTCTTTCCTAATTGTGAATCCAACTCATCATTATTTCCCTTACCCTTGTTGGGTCCTTCACCTCTACCTTTATTTGTCTAACCAAATAGGGATAGGTTCTCATCCCCACCCTTATTGCCAGCCTTTGACTTCATCCAAGTCCCCTCTTGGATACAATCATCCCATAACCATTCAAAGTTAGGAAGGTTCTCATGAGCACAAATACCTTTGACAAATGGTTCCCATGAAGTTGGGAATCCATTCAATGTCATGTTCACAGACTATGCATCTGCAACCTTCTCCCCAATTGTTGCATGTTGATAATAAATCTGCGTGACCTTAATAAGATAACTAATGATTGAATATGATTTGGTCATCTCTATGGATATGCATTTGTTTCACAATATCATCTTTTTGTTTATGTTCTCACTCTAGTAGAGGCCAACTAGGGCATCTAACATCTCCTTTGTTATTTTATGCTTGGATATATGAGGGATCAAATGATCTCTAATGGTGTCCATGATCATCTATTTGGCCTTCAATTCCTTCTTCTTGTGAGCTACCAACTGATGCGGGTCATTAAGTGAAGGCACGACATCCTTGACAATATCCTAGAGATCATTGTCTTCCAATAAGAGCATAACCCTCACTTTCCATGATAAGAAATTTGAAGCAACATCCAGACTGTCCTCAAATTTGAGACTAGCTAAAGCCATCTCTGATATCTAATGCACAAGCTCCTAGATCTGACAAGTAGTCTTTAAAATAAATATCGAAACCCTCTAATTGTTGGTCCTTCTTTCCAGATTTTTATTTACTACTGTAAACACTTGAGAATCTCAATCAAAGAAATAACTCTAATACAATGTAATTTTTTCAAGCCTAGGTGATTGTTGTCCTATTATTCTCTCATTAAATAACTCAAAATAGAATTGATTTAAAAGTAGAAAATCAAATTTTTGAACATTGCATCAATCACACACTAGCTAAAAAATGAACAATAGAAAAAATAAAACACATATCGAGGGATTTCTCCTTCAAATCGGTTTTGAATTCCTTTGATCAAAGCTTACAAGGTGACCTATGCAACCTACTTTGAGCCAACATCTGTACAGTCAATAAAATTACCTCAAGCAATAATTTATGACTAGATCTAAGGGTGTATGACCTATGCATGAAGAAAGGACTGCTACAACAATGGTACAATCTGTATGGCCCATTGTACTTGTTGGTCACTTCAACAATATGCTCATTTTATTCTCCTTGAATGCACTCTACCCTCTTCTAGCTCCCTTGATATCTTCTCATGAGTGTCATTGACCTCTCCAATCTTGTTATATTTATGCTTTGAGAGAAGATAACTAATCTCCTCAATCCTAACTGCCACCTATCTCAATCCTGAGATGTATGGTTAATATTAAATCCCAATATAAGTCACTATTGTTCTAGAACTTGTAGAACATTTCATTTAGATTCTTGAGATTAGTTGACTTCAAAACATTAGACTTTCACTTTTCTTTTACTTTTAAAGTGAAATTACAGGATAGAAATTTTTCCCACTTTTCCTAAGTGGTCACTAATAAAATGTCTCGAACCACTTCATTCACGTTGACATTGAACCCTATTCAAGAAGTTCCTGCTCCAACTACATTTCTCAACATACCATGGTGGAAACTGCAGACCAATGCACAAGATGGACAACTTTGTGGTAGAAAAAAGACTTAGCAATACTAGAGTACACCATTATGTTCCACACCTTACATTCAAAGATGGGTATCAAGGACTCCAAACGTTGACATTTGGTTATAAAATGCCACAATGGACTACACAAGTACATTCAAACATAAATGTGGTGTCTAGATATCTCTTCATTAGGAGTCGCTTACTAGTATGTTATCAAGATTGAGCAAAAGTTTCAATAGAAGGGTAAGAGAGACTTTGGGTTTACAAATTGGCCACATTAAAACAATGTAAAGGAAGCCCTCTTTGGTAGAAAAAAGGACAAATCAAGGATAACCAACCTCAAAACAACCAGTCCAAGATGCATGGAAAGAAGAGTAATGGGAAATCGAATAAGGACAATTGATAGTGGTGTGATATCCACAAAATCCCTTAGCACAACATTAATGAATGTCATTCCAAACAATTGTGTTGGCCAAGATGAAAGACTTATAATATTATTTTGGCTCATACTCTGATTCATATTTGGATAAGGGAAAACAAATCATTGACACAAAACCCAATGTTACCATCACCACCATAATGGTCTAGCTAGAGGAACTAGAGGAGCTAGAGGAAGGTGAGTGCCTCTTCCACTTATATATTTGAGTGAAGGGGATTCCACAAAATTTCATTGTTGATAGTGGTAACCAAAATAACCTAAGCTCACCAGAGGCCATCAACAAGTTGGGGTCCTAAGACAATCTAAACCAATCTCCAACCAGGGACATTCCAATCCAGAACTCATTTAGTTCTAGTTAGACCAAGAATATTGATTGGATGGGAGATGAGATTGGAAAGTTAATAATGATGCTACACCCCCAACAATACACCATCAATTGGCTAATCTAGGGACAAGACATCCATGTTAGTCACTTTCACTACAACATCATGCCCTTCAAAGAAGAGGTATCATGTTATGTTTCCCTGATTAAATTTTGTGATGTTCTATTAAGACAACCATATATGTGGAAGCATCACTTTGTTTATGAGGCTAGGCCATGTAGTGTCATTATTACTTTGGGAGGTTATCTCTATAGATACTAGAGATAGCCTCGACTATCGTAGTGTTTCTAATCACAATGAAGTAGTGTATCAAAGTAATATCTTAGACTGGGAGATTTGTCCTCTTCATGGTTCATTGGAAAGTGAATGAAATATCATCATGACCGTAAAAGCCTCTACAAGGGGTCTCTCTAAAAATTATAAGTGAGTGGACAAGATAGTGGAAGAATATAGAGATATATTCGGCTCACCAATGGGGGTACCTTTGTATTGTCAAGTAACACATTGCAATTGATTTGACACTAGGTGCCCCTTCACCTAACAACCCAGTATATAGATGTTCTCTTCTATAAAATAAGGAGATCAAATGCTATATTCAAGAGACAATACAAAAGGGTCACATTCAACCAAGATTGTCACCTTATGGGAGACCAATCATGTTGGTTCAGAAGAAGGATGTGACATGGAAACTTTGTATTGACTACATAGCCCTAAACAAAATCATAGTCAAGAATCGATGTCCAATCTCCAAGATTGATGATCTTCTCAATCAAATCAAGGATGCCAATTTTTTTGGTAAGATTAATCTGAAGTCTAGCTATCACCAAGTGTTAATCAAGCCAACTGATGTGTGGAAAGGAGCCTTCAAGTCTAAGGAAGGTCTCTTCGAGTGGTTGATTGCGCCTTTCAACTTGACTGATTCCCCAACAACATACATGAGGATGATGGATGATATATTGGATCCATTCACCAATTATTTTTTGGTTGTATATTTGGACGATATCCTCATCTTTAATAAAAACATGGGAGGAGCATCTAAAGCACATTCAACAAGTGTTTAACACCTTGCAGCGACACATGTTAAATGATCATCTAGAGAAGAGTTCATTTGGCATACAAAGAATTTAATATCTAGTATACATAATGGATGAGTGTGGTGTGCATGTGGATCCAACCAAGATCCAAGTCATTCATGATTAGTCAACCCCCAAAACACTAATGAATATCCATAAATTATTGGGCCTCACCAACTTCTATCATAATTTCATTTTTGGGTTCTCTTATAGTGGCTCGACCCTTGATCCAAGTGACCAACGGTGGAGGGTAAACCACGTTTGTTTAGGTTAGGGCACAACATAAATCATTTAAGGATTTAAAAAATCACCTTTGCTCAACACTGATCCTTATTATGCCAAACTTGCAACCACTGTTTTAGATTGAGATAGATGCTTCAATTTATTCTATCCATGTAGTTCTCTCTTGGCATGGACATTCAATGACTTATCACAATGAGACACACTCTAGAATAGTTCATAGATACCCCACCTATGACAATAAGATGTACTCCATTATGCAAGGGTGACATCAATGGAAGCATTACATTATGGGAAAGGAAAAATCATCAACAATGACCACAAGCCCCTATGATTCAAGCAATCACAATGAAATTTACAAAATCTCTTCCATCAGAAGTGGTCCACGTACCTTCAAAAATTCCACTTGAACATCAAGTATAAGAGGGGTAACAAAAACCGAGTTGTGGATTATCTTAGCTGAACCATGGTTGCAACACTAACCATAATGCCTAATTCCTATGGACATGAGACTTTGGAGTGGCCCTAGTTATATGACAGTGATCCTGACTTCGTTGCTACATATCAAACAATGGGCACATGTAAACAAGTTTTATACTTTTACCTCTAGGATGGACTTCTATGCCATATGAGCCATCTATATGTTCCTTCAAGCGAGCATGAGAATGTGAGGGTTGTGTTCTTGTATAATAACAACAAGAATATTTAAAAAAAGGGAAGGTATGGAGAGCAAGGACACAATTTGAGCTTGTGCATACTGATCTCTACACCGCATTTTTCTTCTCCAAGTGGTGTAGGTTATATTTTAACCTTCATGAGTGATTTTCCTAGGTTTACTAGGATATATTTCTTTAAGATAAAGGATATGGTTTTTGAGAAATTCAAGGAGTTTAGGACATTCGTTGAAAGACAATGTGGTCAACTTGTGAAGTGTTTAAGGTTTGATAAAGAGGTAGGATATGTGGATCATGATTTTAAAAGTATGCCTCTCTCAAAATGGTATGTTGCGGCTACAAACAATATCATACACTCCTCAATAGAATGGAGTTGCTAAGAGAAAGAGCAAGGCCTTGACTAAGATGACTCAATGTTTAATGCAAGAAAAATGAATATCAACTAGTTTTTGGGCAAAGCTCATTGCCTACTCACATTATATTATAAATGAGCAGATTTTCAATTATAGTAGTATGGGATTTCACTATTCCTCTTGAAAAATGGAATGGACAAAAACCATCAATTAAACATCTTGAAACCTTTAGATTCATGGTTCAGACTCACATTCCAAATGAGAAGTAGAAGAAGTTGGATCCCAAGAGGCATTCATGCATTATGGTAGGCTATTCTGGAGAGTATATAGGCTATCAATTATTTGGTCCCATCAAGTAAGGAGTGAACAATGGACATGATGTTATTTTTTATGAGAAAATTTCAAGTGTTTCTCTGCCAACATCTTCTTCTAGAATATTAGGTAATGATTCAGTGAAAAATTTCCAAATCATTAAATCAACTAGTTGGAATTGTGGATATACTTACCTAAATTTTGAATAGACTAGTCTAAACCTTGGATCAACTAACCACATTTGGAATTGACTAGCTTGGCTTATAATTATATTTTTATTGTTGAATCAATTGCAAGTTGAAATCCGAATGATACATGTCATAGTGAGAATGATATAAGATATGAATCAATTGATAGCATGGTTAAGTCTATTCATGATTTATGTATTGAAAAGACACCTTCTACAAGAGAATTTCATTATCCTAAGATTGTCGGCACTAATGTAGGTGATTCTTATAATTTTATGAATGTTCGTGGTTAGAAATAGAAGGTCAATGTTGCACTCATGATGCATGTGCTAGAGAGATTGGATCCTGAAACATATGTAGATGCACATGGTAGACAAGAATTGGAAAATACAATCATTGAGGAATGAAATTATTTACTAAAATATCAAAGTTGGGAATTGTATTTGTAACTAGGTTGAACTAGTGTAAGATTCAATCTCTAACTAATCAAATGGAACTACCTTTAGTGATCTCATTTAACCAAATCAACCCTAATTTGTGGGAGATTGGTTAGATGCTTAAGTATAAATGAATGAGCTCATATAGTGAGAGATATGTCAATGAATTATGATGAACATTGCATTATATGTTATGTGCTTAAGTGTTATAACAATGTCTTTAGACATAACCTACTCCTAGCTTGGATATGTTTGTTTACTTCTATAATGCCCCTATGATTTCTATCATGAAGGCATTTGAGAAGCCCCTTTGTATGTGGGGTGTATTCTCAAGCTTTAGTTACAACTTCTTATTATACTTCGACTACCAATGCTACAAAAAATACACCGATGTTCCAAAATTCTACAACTTGCTTGTGCATAGTTGTTCTCAGACATATTGTGGTCAACACTATATCCAACTATAATGCAAATTCCTATAAAAATTGTGCTCATCACACTGAATGTAGCACCCTACAAGCATCATATCCCATAACGATTTAATGGTGTTGTAATTTCCATTTTATATTGCTAATTCATATTCATAACAAATTACTTGATAAGGGTTCAGAGAATTAAATTTATAGCATAAAATTTCTACTTCTCTTGTTGATATTGTAAATTAGGCCATCAATTAAACTCACTAATGTAGTTGTTAAGAATAACCTACGACAACAAACTTACACAAATAAATCTTAATATATATAATGCAAAGATAACAAATCTTGAAATTCATGGTTAACAAGAGGGGAAGTAGAAATACCTATAAATCTATTTGAATTATGAAATTCAACTCCTTCTTTAATGTTAATTTGGATTCAATCCTCCCAACCAACAAGGAACAATGTTTCCAACTACCTAGCTCTAGGAAACCTTGGGTTTCCTAGCCCTTTTTTCTCGAAGCTCCAAGAAGAACAAATGTCAATCGTCTAGTATGCAACAACCACTAATTTGTCCAATAGTTTAGTGCAATAAATCCCAAAATAGCTCAATAATTCAATGCCATAGATCCCAAATAGTTCAGTCTTTGTTTCACAGTTCTGGCCTAATTTTATTTTTTGGTCTCTTTCCAAAAACATATCCCCCCTCCTTATCCCTTTCTTTCACTTCCTTCCTAATCTCTATAGAAGAGTCGGTAGCCTCCTTCCTAAGACGGTCAAAATAACAATAAAATAATTTACAAGTTTGTTTTGAAGTCCTACATGCACCTACGAACATTTAATTGTGTTGACTTTTCACCCTAGTTAGTTGTCAATTTATAATTATTTTATGGTACATGGTTCATGCAATCCAACCTATAATGATTGAATTTATATCATATAAATGATATTTTAAAAGCATATAACATAAATTATAATTACACTCATCATCTATCATTTGATTATTAATATAATTTAATAACTAATGTGTTTTGAAACAATAATCATGTATGCATAGCTAGTATACACATATCTTACATGTGTACTAATGATACAAAATCATTGTCTCTACTGCATAGTTCTTGTATGTTTACAACCATGCATACATAATAATAAATCAAGTAAAAACAACATTCAATAATATTTACTAACAAAGTCAAAATAATTCGGTACTCATTCATTATCACAACAAGATAATCATAAATAAATTAGACAAGTGTTATAAACATTATAGGAACCAAGTAAGGAAATAAGAGTGGCATATTTAATCCACAAACAACATTCTCAACTAACTTTGACTCATAATTCCTCACTAACCTACTTCCATCTTCCACATTTTATCCTTTCCTATGTTGCAATATGTTGTTGCATCGACTATATCGACTCAATTCTAGATATAACATATAAGTGGACGTGTCGATTATATCAACCTAACATACCCAATATTGAACCAGCGATCACCATCACATGTCTAGGGAAGCATGGCTTAACATGGCCCTCCTACAACTCTAGGTTTCAAAGGATAAACTATGGGTAATACCTTCACCCCTCCTAATAGAACAAGTGTCAAGAAGATATCATTGATAGAACTAGGGTCAACACCACATCATTGACCATACTATGTCATTGTTGTTGATCTTAGAACTACGTCATAACCCACACTATCCCACATATCATAACAATGTTTGGAACTAATGTTAAATCACAAATTAATGCTTAACAACATAACATTACACTTTCATGTCAATGACATCAATGTTATTTAAGTGCTATAGTTATTTGGCTATCTCTTAGCCCATTAACCTATACATTAGTTTACCAAAACACATAATCATGCATAACCATATAATCATTTCCATGCTATAAACAATGGTACATATTGGCATTTAAAGTAAGCAAGTATGTTTAATTACCATGTGCATCACATCACTTATCCATTCACAATATAAATTGAACTAGTTTTCATGTACCAAACTTTCCTTCTAAATTTGCATGTTTAAAGGAAATAAGATAATTGACATTGTTAATAACATAAACCATAAAACTCATACAATAATTCCACATATAAGCA
>SNQJ01S0140588.1:0-20562 GCA_010110895.2 Picea sitchensis
CCATATTATTAAATAAGACACACTATGGTAATTAGATATATTAGTGTGAACATAATAAATGTAAGAGGACTTATTAGAAGATTTCTCTTCTAGAAGGTTCATCCTCTATAATGTTCTTAGGTGGTTGGTAGCACTATATAAAATGGTTCAAACAATGTAATGGAAGTAAAAATAATTGTATTTTGAGCGGTAGATCATTAGGAGGTTTCCCTACCCTAAGGGTTTCCATAATCATAGGTGTGGTTTCTTCTATATGTTTCTTAGATCTATTGTGGAACTTAACACTATGTTGATATAGAAACTCATATATATATATATGTGTGTGTGTGTGTGTGTGTGTGTGTGTGTGTTAAATTAATTTAAAATATAATAAAAATGTTAACATTTTTAATTAATAATTTATATATAAATCTAATTATTCTAAACAATTTATAATTTATTTTAATCTAGATTATTTTCGGAACAAAATGAAAGAAGAGATATTACAATGAAATACACATACTCATTTGCAATAAGATGATTACAATGAGGCTCTGAAGGCCTTTTTATGATAAACATGAATGCCAAAACTCTAGACATCCAAAAACCTAACCCTAGGAGATGAAACACCAAAAATTGTGTGGGCCCCGTTGGGGTAATTTAGTACATTAACTTCTCGGGATCGTAAATTTTGCATACGATCTCCGTTTTAGGAATGTGATAGCCCATTGGAAAGATCTTTTCGAGAAATACACATTATTCCATCAAAATTAAACTCTATCTAAAATTTGACTGTAGAAAGCCAAGAAAACACTGTTTAGAGCCCCAAAACGACCCTGGAAGTACATAAGGATGTATTGACATAAAAACCTCCAAAATAAGCCATTTGGAATAGGTGGGCAGCCACCAATATCCAATTGGATGTTGAGTATGGCTTCAGAACAACCCTGTAAGTGAAAAACTCACAATTAAAAAGAAATGTCCCCATTACAGAGAAACATGTTGAATTGAAAACTGTCAAGATGAGCTAGTTGGAATTTGGAACAAGTGGGTGGCCACCAATATCCACCTGGATCATATTTAGATTTAATTTTTTTAAATATTAAATCTATGTTATCAATATGATGATGATGATGATTGAGACCAATTGGTCTATCAAACATTAAGAAGGTAAGATATTACTTCTATTTCATTAAAATTGTATTTCTTTCCTAAAAAAACATTTAGAGAAGCATTCTAAGATCACAATAGTTTTGATGACTTGGGAGGTTAGGAAGCTCTGTAATGTGGAAAATATTTATAAATTGGGATCTAATATGGTTATAGGGAGGGAAATACAAGAGGAAGTGTTTTTCATCTTCTACTTTCTTAGTGTCACAAAGGTGACAGATTCTCTCATCCCACGGTGTTTTGGGAGTTGTCCAATGCCCAATTTCACTATGCAACTTGTGAGAGTTTGTTCTTATTTTAGCAATGTTGATTTTCTTCTTTACACTTATCAAAACTTAGATGTAATTTTGATCTTCTAAATTAGTGTTGACCACCTCCTTATAATATCTTAATTTCCTTTTATCCACTAATTCTTTATCACACCACATACTCTCCTTAAATTTAGAAGTGATAATATTTGTAATATTATCAATATTATGTATGATAGATTATTCTTGTATTCCCCAATGATTTAACCAAGATTTGGAATCTTCATGCCATTGTTGGATAAGGACATTTTTGGTAAGTTTTGCGAATCACGCAGAAGCAAACCACGTGACAAGTCAACAAAAGAGAAATGCACACGAAAGACAGTTAGCGCATATTTAGGAGCCAACGCGTAGAAGGCAAAAGTTAGTTAGTAGTAGTTATGCCATTTGGTCCATTTTGTAACAGGCTAAGCCCTAGTAGCAATGTATAAATATGTATGGGTTTTGGGTAGAAGGTAGCGTTGGTTGTAGTAAAAAATGAGAGTGAGATCAAAGGAGATAGTGTGCATTGTATGCACGAACAACTAGAGAATTTTGGGGTAGAACTGTTGTATCTTATTTGATCACAATGAACACATGTTATAAGTATAGAAAATGAATGAATAACATAAGAATCTAGCTGGTGTGGACGTAACCCAGTTTGGGGTGAACCACGTTAAATTCTCGTGTTATGATGTGTTTGTTGTCACGATGTGCTGTTTTATTATGTTTGTTGCACACATGTTGAATGGTTAAGAAAGATAAATATGTCATATGTATTATGTTGTTATGGTTTCCCACACATGGTATATTGCATGGTGAATGAATGTTAAGTAAGAATGAATGTTAGAACAATCTCCATTCCCTTCATGACTGTGGAAACTTGGTTCCTACAATCCCCATAGGTACCTTGGTTGAGACTTCACCAGCTTGTGGGTGATGCCGAAAGGGCCGTCATATTGACATTTGTTGGTGAATTAATTTTTAACCCCCGCACGCTAACAAATGGTTCTGTTGATGGGACTGGGATCTACGATTGAGGGGGATGTGGAGGCCTACTAAGGAGGATATTAGACAATGATTGGACACAAAGGAGATCCATTTTGTTGTAGATCAGAATAAGAATCCATGGATCAATGTAGAGAAATGGATACAAATGTATGTGTTTACATATTTGCATGAATTTTTTTTGTTGCTTTTCAAATATTTTGGCAGAGTGGATACATAGATTAGTTGAACAGATCGAAAGATTTCATACTGTTGTTCTGAGAAATTGAACTCCTGATTTAATTAAGAAAGTCAATTATATGAGAATTCAAGTATCATGCGTAGTATATTACTGGCTGCAAAGTGTGCTGGGAGGTTACATTATTGAATTTTCCATAGATTGTACTTAGTGGTATAGCGTCATGGAAAGGGAATTCTTTAAAGGACCGCATGAAAAATACCTAAAGTCACTATATACTTGGATTACGATGTTTTTGTGTGACAAGGGAGTTATGAAAATGGAATCTGATTGTTGAGAATCTTCACACACATAGGGGGATTGGGGGCTGACCAAGGGATGGTCTGAGCATAAAGAGGGATGAAGAGAATGAATTAGGAATGAATGGGCTGAGTATTCCAAGAGAAGAAGAGTGTGCGATGAATGAAGTAATTGGAGTATTGTGTAGTGGTAAGATATTTAGACCGAGTAAGAAGAGGATTATGGTTGAGAGAGAGGGGTATAACAGTCATATCGAGGAAAGAGAAACTGGTGTAATACTCCAGATCGAAGGGATTCAGTGCACAAAAGGAAATATCTATTAGCTCAGTCAAGTAGAATAAGATCCCACTTAGATCAGACTTTTCGTCAAACCTACAACCCCATGTGCATCACCAAGAACTAAGGTAAGATAAGAAGATTTTTCAATTATAGTTAGTGAAGGAATTAAATATAGTAGTAGAAGTAGTACTCTGAGTCATAATCAATTAGTGTTATTAGGAAATAATTCCATGCAGAACATAATGTCAGGGGTAGATCCTACTTTAAGGATGCATGTCATCCATGGAGTGGGGAAAGAGGATCTAGAACATCATTTGTTCATTTGTGAGACAATATGGAATGTGAAGAATGTCCAATGTGATGATGAAAATATTTCAAGCTGGAAATGATATTCAGAGACCACACATTAATATGGTACATGAAATATCAGACTACTCCTCCTATGGGATAGACTAGAACATTGACATAGGTAAGAAAAGATCTATTGAAAGAGTTCCAAAAATATAAATCCAAGTCACAGTGCATTACAAAGTTGAAGGAGATCAACCATATAATAAATGAATAAGTGTGGGACTACAGTCAAAGATTTAAGATACTTAAGGATTTGTTGACATTCCAAATTCCAGATGAACAACACAAAGAGTGGTTTATTGCAGGATTGTTTCTGCATATATGCTTCCCTTTGACACATCAAAAGATTGTGTCGCAATCAGAAGTGATCCAGGTTGATATTGGTGGCCACCCACCTATTCCACTTGGACCCCCACCATTGTTCCTTTTAGTTTTTTAGTTTCCTTAATTGTAGCACAATTTACTATTTTTGGTAGTTTTTCGGGTCCTGAACTTCTGGAGTCGTTTTGAGGCCCTCAACGACATTTTTTGGGCATCAAACCTCCGATGAATAAGAGTCCATTATGGACTTGATATTCACTATTAGTAGTGTAGTCCTCAGATATATCTTTCTAATGATGTATCATGTGCATCAAACGAAGATAGTATACCAAAGTTACGACCCCGGGAAATTGATGTGCCAATTTACCCCTACGAGATCCATATTTTTGTGTTTGATCTCCTAGGGTTAGGTTTTTGGATGTTTAGGGTTTCCATTGTTTCTCAATAATATATAGGCCTTCGAGCGTCATTGTAACATAGATTTCATAGGCCTATAGCTGCCACATCTCTTCTTAGAGATAAGCTACTAGCGCCCTAACTAGTTTAATTTTATTTTGTCTGTAAACAAGTTTTAGTTCTTTGATATTAATGAAATGAAGCGTTATTTCTGCTGCAATTTTGTATTCATGGTTATTTGTGTATTATATTGCGATCCTTCATAAATTTGGATCATTGGTATCAAAGAAGTATGCTCTTTCTCGATCCTTCTTTGTATGTCCCCAACAAGGTCGAGGTATAAGGAGTTAGGGATAGATCTGGTTGAACCTTTGCAAGATCATCCTCGCAAACCTTGATGGTCGCCCATGTGGGATGAAAAGAAAGACAAGGGCGCATGAGATCCCATCAAAATATTTCTCAAGGAGGCCCTTGAAAAACAAAGGAATGCGATGATGGATAACTTCACCTAGATCCTTCAACGATTGTCCACTAGTGTCGCATCTGCATCCAACAACCACTCTGGAGGCACAACCCCTTTTAAGGTACAAGTTAACTTTGACATTCCCATATTTGATGGAAAAATAGATGAAGACATCGTAGATAGATGGTGGAATCTATTAGAAGGATATTCCTCGTTTCATTACTTTTCTGACCGGGAGAAGATTATTTTTTCAGTGCTCAAATCTGCCCCCAATGTCAACGACTAATGGGAAACCTACTGTGAGAAAAAGGATGAGTAGGAACCCTCTCTGTTCTTGGTTGTATCCACTTGGAATTCTTTCTGAGATGCCATCTAGGAACAATATTATCCCATGGGGAGCTATGAGGGAAAGTACATACAATGGACTACGCTGCGACAACAAAGGGATCAACATGTGCATGAGCTAACAAATATGTTCCATACCCTGTGCACAAAGTTAGGTATCAAAGATTCAGAGAAACATTTGGTGCTAAAGTACCGCAGTTGTCTGCACAGATACATTCAGGAGGAAATGGAGTTCCTCGACATCTCCTCGCTTGGTACGACATACCGGTATGCTTCCAAGATTGAACATAAATTAAAACAGAAGAAGCAAGACTTTGGATCTATGAATCAAAAGAAAGTGAAAGGTGCCCCCAAACCACAGAACAAAGGATAAATCCAAGGCATGGTGGATCAAGACAACCTACCAAAGCCGTAAGAAAATAAAAAGACCACGAAGCCGAAGAAGGACACGAGAAAGTGGTGTGAGTTCCATAAGAGCTCCACTCGCAACACAAGTGAGTGTTGGGCCAAACAGTCACTAGTGGCCGAGATGAGGGCTTTTGAATCAGATGCATGCTCTAACAATGAATCATAATACAAGAAGGGGAATGACAGAGGGAAGAAGATTATCGATGTGGATCCCAATGCCACCGTTGCCACCATGAAGATCCAAAAGGAAGAACTGGAAGATCCATAGGAGTAGGAGCATCTCTTCCATTCCTAGATGTGGGTAAAGGGTTTCCCGCTACAGTTCATTATCGACAGTGGGAGCCAAAAGAACCTCATTTCAGTAGAGGTTGTGAAGCGGCTGAGCTTGCCAAGCACAACACACCCACAACCATACACCATAGAGTGGCTTCACCAAGGATGAGATCTCCGCGTCAGCTAGCAGTGTCGCCTTCTCTACAAAATCAAGCCCTTTATTGATGAGGTATTATGTGACATTTCTCCTCTTGATGTTTGTGATGTATTATTAGGATGTATTATTAGGCCAACCATACTTGTGGAAGCGACATGCTGTGTACTAGTCTCGACCTCCTGCTGTTATTGTTTCCTTGGGAAATAAGTTGTACATGATACCGGAGGTACCACCGCCTATCACTATCTCTGTGGTTACTGCAAAACAATGCATTAAGCTCATTTCCAAAACTGGGAAATTTGTTTTCCTGATGATCCTCACTCAAGGAAAGATGAAGACTATGGCCACAACATCTAGACAACTCTCCTCCACATGAAAAAAACAAATGAACAAGGTCATGGAGGAGTATCGGGACATCTTGACCTCACCCGCAGGGGTGCCTATGCACTATCAGGTAAAACACCCCATCGATCTGAACCTAGGTGTGTCACTGCCCAATGGAATGATCTATCAGTGCTTTGTTATGGAGAATGGTAAAATCAAGAGGCAGATCCATGAGCTGCTACAGAAAGACCACATCTGGCCAAGTTCATCGTTGTGTGGGAGCCCGATTGCATTGGTGCAGAAGAAGGATGGGACTTGAAAACTTTGTATTTACTATCGGGCACTGAACAAGATCACTGTCCGGAATAGGTACCCGATCCCACAGATTGATGACCTTCTAGACCAAATCAAAGGGGAAAAATATTTCATCAATATTGACTTAAAGTCTGGGTATCACCAGGTACCAATCGAATCATTCGATGTGTAGAAGATTTCCTTCAAAACCAAGGAGGGCCTTTTCGAATGGTTGGTCATGCCTTTCAGGTTGACAAATTCTCCTGCAATCTTCATGAGGATGATGGACGACATATTGCGACCATTCACCAACTCATTTGTAGTAGTGTACTTGGATGACATCCTGATGTTTATCTAGAGTTGAGAAGAGCACATCCACCACATCCGATAGGTCCTCCAAACACCACGGAAACACAAGTTGTGTGCCAATTTGGAGAAGCGCAATTTTGGCATGACCCGGGTTCAGTATCTAGGATAAATTATTGATGAGCATGGGGTGCATGTGGATCCAACCAAGATCCAATTCATCCCGGATTGGCCAGCCCCGAACACTCTAACAGAGCTTTGCATCTTTCTTGGTCTTGCTAATTTCTACCACAGGTTCGCATTGGGATTCTCTCATATCACTTGGCCCTTGAGTCAAGTCACCAAGGGAGGAGAAAAAGAAAAATTCTTTTCGTCGAAATCTCAGCATAAGGCGTTCATAGAATTGACACATTGCCTCTAATTTTCCCCAGTTTTCACATTACCAGACTTGCAACAACCATTTGAGATCGAGACAGATGCCTCTGACTATGCTATTGGGGAAGTTCTTACTCAATAGAGGCATCCAGTGGCATATCACAGTGATACATTGCCCGACACAGTCCGAAAGTATCCCACTTATGAAAAAGAAATGTATTCCATTATGTCGGCTTGTCGACAATGGAAGAATTACATTTTGGGGAAGGAAACGATCATCCATACAGATCACCAACCCCTGCAGTTCATACATACACAAGGGAATTTGTAGAACGATCGCCATCATAAGTGGTCTACATGCCTGCAACAATTTCATTTGAACATCAAGTACAAGAAGGGCAGCACCAATAATGTTGCATTATGCCTCAGTCGACCACCGATCGTGGTGATAACCACCGTTCTCAACTCCTGTCAGCACGAGACTTCTAATTGGTCGCTTCTCTACAAGAGCGATTCAGAATTCGACCACACATACATAACTCTCTTGGAGGGTAACCGAGTTCCAAATTTTCACCTCCAGGATGCACTACTATGTCACCTTAGCCACCATTGTGTTCCTTCAAGTGAGCGTGCCAAGATGATTTGGGAAGCGCACTACAGCCGGTTCGCTGGGAATTTCGGGGTCGAGAAACTAGTGGCAATACTGAAGAAGTATTTCTATTGGCCAAACCTTCGATAGGATGTCAAGAAGTACATCAGATGCTGCACTGCCTGTGTCATTGCCAAACTGACCATCAAGAAACAAGGCCTATATACTTTGTTTCCTACCCCTACTCGACCATTGGAATCCATATCCATGGATTACATGTCGGGCCTTCCTTCTACTAAGAATGGCAACGACTATGTTTTCATGGTTGTTGACAGATTCTCGAAGATGGCCATTATGGTGGCCTGGAAGAAGAATATCACAGCAGAAGCCACTGCTAAAATCTTCTTTGAACGAGTGTGGGTACACTTTGGGATCCCAAATTCTATCATCTCAGATCAGGACAACAGGTTCCTCAGTACATTTTGGTCCAGCCTTTGCTCAATGTTGGACACCAAGCTCACCAAGTCCACAACTTTCCATCCCCAAACTGATGGCCAGACAAAGGTTGTCAACAGGATAATCGTACACATTTTGCGCATGTAAAACTCAAAGAATCCACGCACATGTGATAAGAGCCTTCCCTATGTACAACATAGCTATAACTGGGCCCTCCCCAGCTCAACCGACCACAACCCTTTCAGGTGGGCTTGGGATTCCAGCCACTATGTCCCATTGACGTAGCCATGCCCTTTGCAACTACTCAGGCTGATTCGTATCATGTCCAGTCTGGAGCTTCCAAGGTTAACAACTTCATTGAGCACATTCAAAACATTCAACAATAGTTTTCATGATATATTGGACATATCCAATGCTAATTACAAGAAGTGACATGATCAACATTGAGTTCAACACAACTTTCAGGTGGGCGACAAAGTTTGGCTACATTTGCAGAAAGAGGGCCTCGTTGGACCCCACTGCAAGCTTCTCCCGCTCTGATATGGGCCATACACCATCACCAAGGCTATAGGGGACAATGTCTTCAAGCTCAGTATTCCACCATTCCTTGGTCTGCACCCATTGTTCAATGTGGACCACCTCCGACCCTACTTTCCACCTCTACTCGACACATCCGACATGGCAGAACAACTCACACCAGCAAAGTTAAATCCATACTGCATGGAACAAGACAAAACTGATCGGATTATGGACACACAGATCAAGAACAACTTCCAACATAGGATCCAACTATATCGATTTGTCAAAGTAGGCCAACGCCTTCACCAGGGCAAGTGGCTCACCAGGGACCAAGTTCAACAGAAGTTTCCTCATCTCATGGAGGAACTCAACGCAATGGGGACCATTGCTTCCTAAGGGGGAAGGAATGATCTAGGTGGATATTGGTGGCTACCTGCCTATTCCACTTGGACCCCCATCATTGTTCCTTTCATTTTTTTAGTTTCCTTAATTGTAGCACAATTTACTATTTTTGGCAGATTTTCAGGTCCTGAACTTCTGGAGCCGGTTTGATGCCCTAAACAATGCTTTTTAGGCATCAAACCTCCAAAGAATATTAGTTCGTTCCAAACTCAATATTCATTTTCAACAATGTATTCCTTAGATAAATCTTTCTAACGATGTATCATGTGCGTCAAATGGAGATAGTATGCCAAAGTTACGACCCCGGGAAATTGATGTACCAATTTACCCCGACGGGGCCCATATTTTGGCGTTTCATCTCCTAGAGTTAGGTTTTTGGATGTTTAGGGTTTCCATTGTTACTAAATAATATATAGGCCTTCGAGACTCATTGTAACAAAGATTTCAAAGGCCTGTATCTGCGACATCTCTTCTCAGAGATAAGCTACCAGTGCCCTAGCTAGTTTATTTCCATTATGTCTGTAAACAAGTTTCAGTTCTTTGATATTAATGAAATGAAGTGTTATTTCTGTTGCATCTTTGTATTCATGGTTATTTGTGTATGATGTTGCGTTCCTTCATAAATTCAGATCAAGAATCCTTAGAATCTGCAATGAATTATAATCATCCCCAATAGGAGAAAATGACGCATGGATGGCTCAAGTGCAATCGCAATTAGTAACACTAACTATTCAATTGCATAAACTACAAAAGGAAAAGAAAAATGTTAGGAATTATGGTGTACCACATGTAGAGAAAAAGGTGACCATAAGAATGAATGCCCAATGTTTCATTAGTACTTGAATACAATAGCTCTAAATTGATTAGGGATATGGTGCGATATTTGAAAATCGACGGGTCACCACCCTCATAATTTCCCATTGATGTAGAAGTACTAGAGTACCGCGAGAAATCTATTTTGTAACTTTTTAAATTCTATTAGATCTGAAGAGAATGATTTCCGCACAATTGATTGGTTAAAGAGCGCATTGCAGACACATACAGAGTCCAGGGAGAAGAATCCAAAGGAGGATATCCATAGTATAATACTCCAAGAAACACATATTTCGTTAAATTTGGAAAAATTCTATTACATGGACTTCATCAACATTGAGTCTTTTGTAAATAACCATATTAAATTAAAATGAGATAAACCAAGTAGTGACCATGAATAGGTCAAACATGGGACTGCTAGGTACAATAGTATAAATGCATGATAGGAGAGTGAAATAAATTCTTATAAGAAATCGATTTGAGCTAAATCATATTAGTATGTTTAACATCCAAGTGATATATTATTGTTATGGACAACATACCCAACTCAATGTTTTAATTTGGTTCCTAATGACTCCATCCCCCTTGCCACAATCGAAGGGGTTGTGGGTGGGAGTTTTTGATCAAATGACGATGTTGTGAGGATTTACTAAGTGGAGGGAGGGTGCATCCCTTGCATTGTCTTGGTACGGGTCTAAATAGAAGTTACATTTTCATGCCTCTTATTTCCTTTAAGAAGCACTGGGGAGGAGGTGATCATTATAGTAGTGTTCAGTGGGGGAGGCAGTCTAAAAAAAACACATCTAATCCTAAAGTATTCTCTCGTGTATATTAAGGTTGATGTAGGTATCTGAAGAAAGTTGTAACTAGCACTATTGGTATATCTCCACTCAAATCCATGAAGAACATAAAGTGGAAGTGCTTAATTGGGTATTCATTTTGGTCCATTATTTATGTATGACCCTTTCAGGTGGGCTTGGGATTCCAACCACTATGTCCCATTGACGTAGCCATGCCCTTTGCAACTACTCAGACTGATTCATCTCATGTCCAATCTGAAGCTGCCAAGGCAAATAGCTTCATTAAGCCCATTCAACACATTCACCAATAGTTTCATGACATATTGGACAAATCCAATGCTAATTACAAGAAGTGGCATGATCAACATCGGGTGCAACACAACTTCCAGGTGGGAAACAAAGTGTGGCTACATTTGTAGAAGGAGTGCCTCATTGGACCCCACTGCAAGCTTATCCCACTCTGATATGGGCCATACACCATCACCAAGGCTCTAGGGGACAATGCCTTCAAGCTCAGTATTCCACCATTCCTTGGTCTGCACCCATTGTTCAATGTGGACTACCTTCGACCCTACTTTCCACCTCTACTAGACACATCCGACATGGAAGAACAACTCACACCAACAGAGTTAAATACAGACTGCATGGAACAAGCCAAAACTGATCGAATTATGGACACAGATAAATAACTCTCGCCATCAGAGGATCCATCTATATCGAGTTGTGAAAGCAGGCCAACGACTTCACCAGGGCAAGTGGCTCACCAAGGACCAAGTTCAATAGAAGTTTCCTCATCTCATGGAGGAACTCAACACAATGGGGGAGGAATGATCTAGGTGGATATTGGTGGCCACCCTCGTATTCCACTTGGACCCCCACCATTGTTTCTTTCAGTTTTTCAGTTTCCTTAATTGTAGCACAATTTACTATTTTTGGCATTTTTTCGGGTCCTGAACTTCTGGAGCCATTTTGAGGCCCTAAACGACGTTTTTTGAGCATCAAACCTCCGACGAGCATGAGCCCATTCCATACTCAATATTCGATGTTAGCAGTGTATTCTTGAGATAGATCTTTCTAATGATGTATCACGTGGGTTAAACAAATATAGTATGCCAAAGTTACGACCCCGGGAAATTGATGTACCAATTTACCCCGACGTGGCCCATATTTTGGCGTTTCATCTCCTAGGGTTAGGTTTTTGTATGTTTAGGGTTTCCATTATTTCTCAACAATATATAGGCCTTCGAGCCTCATTGTAACACAGATTTCAGAGGCCTGTATCCGCAACATCTCTTCTCAGAGATAAGCTACCAGTGCCCTAGCTAGTTTATTTCCATTCTATCTGTAAACAAGTTTTAGTTTTTTGATATTAATGAGATGAAGTGTTATTTCCACTGCATCTTTGTATTGATGGTTATTTATGTATTATGTTGTGTTCCTGCATAATTTTGGATCAAGAAGCCTTAGAAGCTACAATGAAATTAGAATCATCCCTAGTAGGAGAAAATGATGCATGGATGGCTCAAGTGCAGTTGCAATTAGCAACACTAACTATTCAATTACATAAACTACAAAAGGAAAAGAAAAAATTGAGGAATTCTGGTGTACCACATGTAGCGGAAAAGGTCACCATAAGAATGAATGTCCAATGTTTCCGTAGTATTTGAATAAAAGAGATCTGAATCCACTAGGGATATGGTGCGATATTTGTAAATCGATGGGTCACCACCCTCATAATTTCCCATTGATGTAGAAGTACTAGAGTACTGCGAGAAATATATTTTGTAACTTTTGCAATTCTATCGGATCTGAAGCAAATGATTGTCGCACATTTGATTTGATGAGAGAGCGCACTACAAACACATATAGAGTCCAAGGAGAAGAATCCAAAGGAGGAGATTCGTAGTATAATGCTCCAAGAAACACATATTTCGTTAAATTTGGAAAAATTCTATTACACGGATTTCATAAACATTGAGTTTTTTGTAAATCGCCATATTAAATTAAGATGAGATAAACCAGCTAGTGACCATGAATAGGTCAAACATGGGACTGCTAGGTACAATAGTATAAATGCACGATAGGAGTGTGAAATAAACTCTCATAAGAAATATATTTGAGCTAAATCATCTTAGTATGTTTAACATCCAAGTGATATATTATTGTTATGGACAACAAACCCAAGTCATTTTTTAATTTGGTTTCTAATGACTCCATCCCCCTTGCCACAATCGAGGGGGTTGTGGGTGGGAGTTGTTGATCAAATGTTGATGTTGTGTGGATTTCCTAAGTGGAGGGAGGGTGCATCCCTTGCATTGTCTTGGTACGGGTCGAAGTAGAAGTAACATTTTAATGCTTCTTATTTCCTTTAAGAAGCATTGGGGAGGAGGTGATCATTCTAGTAGTGTTCAGTGGGGGAGGCAGTCTCAAAAAAACAAATCTAAGCCTAAAGTATTCTCTCATGTATATTAAGGTTGATCTGGGTATTTGAAGAAGTTTGTAACTAGCACTATTGATCTATCTCCACTCAAATCTATGAAGTACATCAAGTGGAAGTGATTTAATGGGGATTCATTTTGGTCCATTATTCATGTATGACCCTTTCAGGTGGGCTTTGGATTCCAACCACTATGTCCCATTGACGTAGACATTCCCTTTCTAGCTACTCAGGTTGATTCGTCTCATGTCCAGTCTGAAGCTGCCAAGGCGAATAACTTCATTGAGCGTATTCAACATGTTCTCCAATAGTTTCATGAAATATTGGACTGATCCAATGCTAATTACAAGAAGCAACATGATCAACATCGGGTGCAAAACAACTTCCAGGTGGGAGACAAAGTGTGGCAACATTTGCAAAAGGAGTGCCTCATTGGACCCCACTGCAATATTCTCCCACTCTGATATGGGGCATACACCATGACCAAGGCTATAGGGGACAATGCCATCAAGCTCAGAATTCCACCATGCCTTGGTCTGCACCCATTGTTCAATGTGGACCGCCTTTGTCCCTACTTTCCACCTCTACTTGACATATCCAACATGGCAGAACAACTCACACCAACAGAGTTAAATCCATACTACATGGAACAAGCCACAACTGATCGGATTATGGGCACACAGATCAAGAACACCCGCCAATAGAGGATCTAGCTATATCGAGTTTTCAAAGCATGCCAACTGCTACACCAGGGTAAGTGTCTCACCAGGTGTTAGAGGTGAATCCTCCTACGGACAAGCGAATTCCCTCTTGGTCTCTAGAATCCTAAGGATAAGACAGAAAGGTGCTTAATATACACACTGACATCCTTTTAGATATAATTAAGATAACATACGAAGAGGAAGAAGAAAGATGTGCACCTTGTTAATGACGTTTGTCCTTGCAAAGACCAAGATGAGCTCAAATCCTGAGCTCGTCCATAGGTCCTGTAGAACAAAAAAAGATACAAATAAATTCCTATTCTATTGAGATTAGATCAAATATAGATCTATCTACTGAAGACAAATTCATGTGGAACAAACATAAATTTGAAAGAAACGGGCCAAGCATTGATTATTAATGAGAACAAGTAAAAGGTGCTTACAATCCTTTGATGGAGGTGCAACAACCTATTCCATCTCTCCTTGTCCAAACCCTTTGCTCAAGTAATCTACATTGATTATTCTTCAATGGAATCTCACTTATGAGATCATAAGTTTCACATCTCCAATCGTTTCTATACCTTTCACGACGAGAAGGCCTCTATATATAACCTTGGAGAGGCCCAACCACTTGAGAGATATTTGGGATAAGTTGAAGATTCCTCTCCTTCAGTTGTGGATCTTCCCTAAGATCATGCCTTGACCATCTATTCAAATCCAACCACCTTCAAAAATTGAGGGCATTCTTCCCTGATTTCCTCCAACAAATCAAATTTTGCCCAAAAAAGGGCAACACTCCTTCAAAAGGGGCAAAGAGCACTGTAATGCTCCTCTATAAAGGATTACAGAGTGTCAGTGCTCCCTGTCAGTAGGTAGGGGATCCCTCCCTCCAAAAATTGATGTTTTAGTGGCTTTTTCAGTGGCAAAATGTTTGTACTCCTTGTCAACTAATTTCTCTTCTTCAAAACTATTCTTTGAGGTGTCTTAAGTGTCCTTATGATGTCGTTAGAGGTAAGACATAGGAAAGATGGAAGTATGATGTTTTTGACACTTGTGACACTTGTGGTCAAGATGGGACACTTGCGGACAATATGTGACACTTACAACACTTGTAATGACGACACTTGTGACACTATTGAAGTGAGTAATTTTGATGTGTAATAGATTTCCCCCCAAAGTGAGAAGTCATAAGACGATGATGACTAAAGTACTTTGTAGACTTTTTCGAGCAAGGGTGTGGACGCATAGAGGTTGGAAAAAGATGCACAAAACCATCAAACAAATATTATGACATGTTTCAAACCCAAGGCAGGCATACCTATGTTTGAGTGATAAAGACTTTTTAGGTATGGCCACCATAAAATACACTGTGGATCCATAATTATATTGACAAAATGGTATAGCCACTAAATATACAATGTGGATCTATACTCCTATAACCTGAACTGATCATAGCCATGAATAATACACAGTGGATCTACAAGATGACAAGACATAGCCATGACCAATATAAAGTGGATCTATGTAACACTATATGTGTCATAGTTCAAAAGAACTCCTTCGCAACCTGGGAAAAGTACATATAAGAATGATAACTCAACCTAGGGTCTTCTTACTGATCCTGATGTAGTATGAATCTAACCATGTGAATAGATGTCCTAATGTCAAACATGGTAGAAACCACTTGATTACCAGTCAATGAGGTAAACCGTTAACAAGTGGGAGGGAGATCACCATTGATGTCAATGATTCTGAAGGTACTATAGTACATTCCGATGAATGTGAATAGATGCGATGAAGTCGAACATCCATAGAATAATTCGATCAGAGGTCAATGATGTAAACCCACTGTTGGACACAAGGAGGCCTGCCATTGAGGCATGCAGGTCCCAAGGTACTAATTGGTTTCTAAGTCTAGCTCATGGATAATGTGTTAAAGTCGAGAAGAACAGACTCATCGAGGGAGGGCCTTGATGTATCCCCCATCAATGACACGAAACGGTCATAAAGATGTAATTTGTATATAAAATGAACATGGACTGACATGGGTATTGAAACAAGATATTTGTGATGGCTGACTCTTAAAGCGGGTACTTCCCTTGAACACTGAGGCATAACAACAGAAACTTGACATGGACCAAAACATGATAATGCAATCGATGTTGTGAATTTACGTCGGGTGACGCAAAGGAGTGAGGAAAATCAAAGGATTGGTTCAGTGCATAGGTTCAGCAGATTGAAATGTGTGCAAAGATAAAATGTTGTGTTCAAGGGCGACTGTAAGGGTTACTGGTAATGTTCTCAAAAACTACTTGGCTTGCTTCCTTCAATTTTTCCCCCATCCAGATAGACGAGTACCTCTTTTTAATTTAACAAGATCAAGGAGGGTAACACATGCTCGATATGACTCACCTTCAATAAGTCCCTCTTCCTTTGTTTAGTGAACTAGAAGAAGTAAGGGTTCGGTCTTATATGAGCCCTTCAATGTGTAATTGTTTAACGAGTCCAGAGAAGGTAAACTCGGTAGTTTTTCATATTTAGAGAGTCTGAAAACAACTTAAAGACGACTCCAATGTTGTCCTTTTTTGTAATGTTAGTCTTGCGAGGCCGAAAAAGAGATAAATTATCACTCAAAAGATGCCCTTTCAAACCTTTTAATAATTGGGAAAGGAAGCAAGATCACTCGACAATCTTTTCATGTTTAGAGAGTCTGAAAAGAGCTTAAAGGAGACTCCAGGGGGTCCTTTTTCGTGTAACCATATGAGCTCGAAAAAGATATAAAAGGTTGGTCGGTTGCATTCTCATGTATTTACGAGCACGAGAAAGAACAAAGACTAAGCTCGGTATGCCCCCAGATTGAAAGATAGTGGCTTAACTCTAGAATGATCATCAAAGGATGGAGACATGCCATTCAAATTTCAATTCATTCACCGACTTTGAGGTTGTCACCAATTTCTCTACTAGATGGAGAAAAAGGATAAGGGTGGATGAAATGAAGGTTCAAATACGAGACCTAATGAAAGAATCGACTCGAAAAGAGAGGTGATTGTTTCATTTTTTAATGAGCTTGACACAGGAAAAGAACTATGCTCAGGGCTCTAGGTTAAATCCCCAGATCCCTGTTTCATTTTTTAATGGGATTTCTACAGAGAGGAAAACTATGCTCATAGCCTCTGTTTCATTTTTTAATCGAGCTTTCCATAGAGAAGAGAAACTATGCTCATGGCCTCTGTTTCATTTTTTAACGAGCTTGCTACGAAGAAAAGAAACTGTGCTCATAAATTCTGTTTCATTTTTTAATGATCTTTCCACAAAGAAGTGAAACTGTGCTCATGACTTCTTGATCATGACTTCCAAGAGGATAATTCTCTGGAAGGACACCATGTCAAGGGACAAAACTCGGTCATGGCTTCCAAGAAATATTCACTGGATGGAAGAAGAATGCTCTGGAAGGAACACATGTCGAGGTCTGTGATAGGGGTAAGGAGATCAGGTTCCAAAATCCCTACCGAAGAGATCACCATGTCAACTACCAGATCCAAATCATTGGAAATTGAAGTCATGGGAGACACCGGAAAATCAACATCAAGAGGGAAGATAGAGTGTATATTTTCCTGAATTTATTCACAAGGGGGAAGAAAAGAGGATCAATGATGGTTATCATCTCTAGGTATCTCATCAATTCTCAGCATTTCCCTAATAGATTCATCAGAGGGAAAAATTGGGGAAATGTAGTCGATCGCAGATGACAAGGAATTTAACCACGATGGCATCGAATAATTGTCAGGTGTCAAAAGATGTTGGTCATCCGAGGAGGGAGAGGCAGATTGGATAGAAATGTATGAGGTTTCGGATGGACTAAGTGGTATGGTGTCACCTAGTGCATCGAATTCCAAAGGACTAGGTACAATCCAATGGTCAGATGATTCCAAAGATTTATAAGTCGTTGTCGAAATCATATCGACAGTGGCAATATGATGTGTATTCAGTGGAAGTGGTGTAGGGAAGGTACCCATAAGGCCAGATTATTTCAACAAGCCAACACCAACGCTTTCATACGTGATCTTGTGATCTCCCAAGAATGGAATATTATTGGTAGTGGGAGCGCGAGCGTCGAGTGTACAGAAATTTAACTGATAGATAGTGACAATTTTTCCCTGATGAGGAAATTGTACATGTCGAAACACCGATGAAGCAATGACAGTCATAGAATATAACCAACTTATTCCAAGTAATAAGTTGTAATCGAGGGGAGCATCGACCACCTCGACATCAACAATGACAGTTTTTTCTCCTAATCGGACGGGCAGGGACTGTAAAAGACCATGGGGATGAAAACCTCTCCCATCGAATGCGCATAACATCATGTTGACGGGCGAAATCGACCGTTCGTCAACTGAGAGAGTGGAATCGGTCTGGGGTTGTCTAATAACCCAAGCCATTTGGGATGAACCACCCTGACGAGTTTAGCGGCTCTGTTATCCATCTAAGGTCCTAAGAAAACCAAAGAGAAAACTAATAAAACAAACTAAACTAACATAAAACTAAATAAAACAAACTAAACTAACTTAAAACTAAATAAAACAAACAAACTAACTAACAACAAATAAAACAATCTAAAACTAAACAAACTACTCTAACTATTCTATATACAATCTACTAATTAATATTATACTAACTCTAATCGATTATCTAATTACTAACTGCAATATCACTTATTCACAAAATGTACAATATAAACAATCTACAGATTTAATTAAAACCTGCAAAACTCATTATATTCTGCCCTGAGACAGTGAGATATGTTTTTGTTGATTTTTTGATTTTATAAATAAGAAATAAAACTTACTGAAATTAAACAATCTAATATACTAATTCTACACATATATCTAACTAAAAATACTAACAAATGTACTAAACAAATAAATGAAATACTGACCTGGAAACGCTCCAAGTTTGTCCTGTGTATGATGACTTCGAAGCTAGTCGGAGGAAGGAAACTCGCACCGGTTAATCCAAAAGCTTCTCGTAAACGATAGGTTGTGCTGCTCTTTGAGTTTTTTACTGGACAAACAAGACATAAAAAATCATAACTATTATATGATTTATAAATCTCTGCAATAAGGGAAACCTGTTATGCAAAAACTTATACTTAATAATTCAATTTATGAAGACGAGAAATCTGTCATTCACAAACTGAATCAAGAAATTGTTATGTTTTCTAAACACTAGAAGAAATCAGATATGGATTACAGTGATTAAATTATATCATTTTCAAATGATTAAGATAGCTAAAGTAGTCATTAACCAAATACAAATTGATACACATAACATGAAACAAAATATTGATATCATGAGAAGCTAACGCTGTAACAGAACATCAAATTTTGCCTCAGTCTGTATTAAAATTCCATATCCTTGTTCTCCCACGAATGAGGATGATGTTATTAAAAAAATTAATGAGTATATATAAGTCTTTCCATAGGGTAAAACCTCCCTGTGGATAATATCAAACTATTTACATAATCTGGGAAGATATTCCCAAAATCAACTAAACTAGGAAATTAAAATGCAAGTAAAATATCTCAAGTATCCTCTAACTGCTCATCAAATCCACTGCAATTTTGAATTCATCTTCAATAGACCAAAAATAACAAGTTAGAAAGATATTTTATTAGAAAAACAATAAAAATCTAATCCTACAGACTTAGCTACATAATCATCTGATTTTGTGGCTAGTCTAAAATAACATACAGGATCATAATCGAAATCAAATCAAATATTTTAAAATAATTAAAACCAATTTTCTTCCAATGATCATTTAAAATGAATCACTCAAGATTCAAATGATTTTATCTTTCAACATTAAACATAATCAAAAGTGATTCAATCGAAAATAGGGGTAAGAATACTATGTTTTACTGTTACCATAAAATCGGGTTGAACAATAACAAGACTGTTTCATATCCAATTGGAACCAATAATGAGTCATATCGTATGTGATACGATCTAATCCAACATAACCATTTTCCACTCGTTATAGCTATAATGATGTAGCAAAAGATTCATATCGTTTAATCAAATATAAATATAGAAAGACTGTTTTGATTATGTGTAAACAAAATCATACGTAACAACATCAACCCAACCAGATTTGTGATTGATCCTTTCACAGTCAACAGACATGATCGATTAATTGTGATCACAATCTTAATAGAATCAACAGAAGTTATAATTTCAAACTGGGCAAATAATCAAAACAAATCACGACTGAGTTTAATTATAGAAATAAATCGTGAATCTGGATATAGTCAATCTCGTTCTATGAATCAAATTCAAACAGAGTATCCATTGCCATTACGAATCCAACTAATAACATGGTCGAGCTAACAGTAAATCAATGCGAATTAACCGTCTGGGTTTTTGCCATAAACGTTATGAATTGAATCTATTCACGATTTGGATGCATATTAACATAATCATATTGAAAATAATCTGAATTGTATTCCTATTGGTCGAAAGTCATATGGGACATAAAACCGTAACAATTAACCATATCAAAATTGTTGCCAAACATAACATATACATTATAACCAAATCGAAACGAAATGTGGTTGTGTTCAAAATTGAA
>SNQJ01S0140589.1:4459-28405 GCA_010110895.2 Picea sitchensis
GCTTTTCTCAAGGGTATAAGTATTATTTCTCCCATCATGTATGACATGTATGTCATATTTCCATGGCCTCCCCAATAGAACATGACAAACATCCATAGGTATGACATCACATAAAACTTCATCCTTATAACTACCAATATTAAACTCAATTTTACATTGTCTACTTACCATGTCTTGATGTCCTTTTTACAGCCAAGACGCCCTATATGGACTCTGATGTAATGTCCTTTCCAACTTTAGTTTTTCCACCATTTTTGTGGACACCAAATTATAAGTGCTCCCACTGTCTATAATCACCTTGTATACTATATCTCTTGTCTTGCAAGCAATTATGAATAGACTCATTCTTTGTGTTGGATCTTGCACCTCATTTTTTGGCTTCACAAGGACTTTCCTCATCGTGAGTGATCTTCCCTCTTTTTTTGCCTCTACTTTTGTCTCTATCTCCACATTCTTTTGTTAAGCCTCAATAATGTGAGCTTCTCTAATCCATGTATTCTTGTTTTCACTACATTCCCAAGACATGTGTCATGTCTTCCCACAAGCATAACTCTTAATGTCTCCTCCTTTGCCTCTTCCTCTACCTCTTGGAAAAGGTTTCCTTCCTCTAGAGTCTCCTCCTATAGAACCTCCTCTAGCTATATGGTTGCTAGAACTACTAGTATATTCCCTTGTCTTCTGGAACTTTTCCCTTGTGGTTCCTTTCCCTCGGGTCAGATTCTTTCCTCTGTTCTTCTGACTCTTCTTTCTTGTCATCTTTTCTTTCGCCTTCAGGGATACCTGATAAGCATCTTCTACAGTCCTCACTGTCACTAGACTAATCTCATCTTGAATTTTATACCTCAACCCATTGATATATCTAGCAACTTTCTCTTCATCATTTTCCCTGTGTCCTACTCTTATATTCAACTTATAGAATTCTTCACTATATTCCTTCACTGACAAACCTTTCTGTCTCAAATTTTCTAATCTTCTAAACAAATTCAGCTGATAATCCTTGGGTATGAATTTATCCTTGATATTATCTACTATTCTATCCCAACTCTTAATCTTGGACTTACCTTTCCTCCTTCTATCAGCCTGCAACTCGTCCCACCATAAAGCTGCATGTCCCTTCAACTTGGTCACAACATGCTTTAGTTTCTTCTCATCATCAATCTCCTCATAATCAAAATATTTGTCTAAGGCATTTATCCAGTCAAGAAATTCTTCTACATTCAAATTAACTTCATACATCAGGACTTCCATCTTTGCTCTGGTTCCCAACTTGACAATAATGCTAAGTAAACGTTCCTCTGTTGCTTCTTCCTCTACATCTTCCTCTTCTTCCGAATTCTCACTTTAGGCATCACTAATATAACCAGTCTTTGGTGCTCTCCTATGTGTTTCTTCCATGGCATCCATCCTTGCACGAAGTTGACTCATTTCTTCTTCCATATTTGTGTTGACTACAGATCTCTCCCTATGTCTCCTTGGCGACATCGTTTCCAATATACTCTTCCCACACATAGAGATTTTGCCTACTCTGATGCCACCTGATGCAAACATCAAGCCCTTGGGTTGGCTTTGCGACCTCCCAGTCTAGGATCGTTTTTCATAGGAGTCCAATTATCTCTCGAGTCCTAAAAACCCATGTTTTTACCTCACCCACAAGATTTTGAGCAAACGGGCGCGAGATTCAACTTCACAAGGGTCCCTTTTCTCATGGTGACTAGTGCATGTGACCAATACTTAGGACCAAGTGCTTACCGAAAGGGGTGTTTGGCGCTCCGAGACTCTGTCACTTCGGAGTTCCTCCATTCCAATCTCAACAACATACTTCTCCCGAATAGCTAAACCACAGAACTCCTGAAGAGTTGAGGAATCAACATTCCATATTCCTCCTTCGCTCAATAGTCTACATTTACAACGGACTCCAAGGCTCCGGGATATTTACCCAACGTAACAATCCAATCCAATGCACCAGAGTAATCCGATCGTAAAGTAACTTAACTGACAGGTGTAGGTATTACCGTATCCTTCCATTTCTCCAACTTCAAAGTTAAGACTTTGATCGGACACCGGACGAGAATTTGTCTCCCTTGCACGGTCTACGACTAACAATAACTTTAAGGCTCTTGGCTTTGGGATTTTCTCTCCACACGACAATCATCCTAATCACCTGGAGTGTCAAACCGTGAATAACTTGGAGATCTAAGGCTCTCTCTTATCCACCCAACCTACAACTGAGATTAAGTCTGGGCTTCAGAGCTTTGGGGCTCCCAACAACCTCTAACTATTCCAAATTTTCAAAGTGGCGAAGTCTGAAAGATTCGGGACTTAATGACCACGCTTCTTAAACAAAGGAATCCTCTGCTTGTTTGAGTTCCTTCCTAGAACCTCACACTCTCTATTTCTCCTAAGTTTCGTCCACTTTGATGAAGTGAACCTTGGTGCACACTTGCGCATCTCTCCTGATATTTTAACCCTTAAAAATTTATGGGCCCACGCACTCCTTGCGCTACCTCTCCTGAGCTTGGGACTTTTTAAAGTCACATGCGCACTCCTTGCACTTTCTCTGTACATGATTTCACTACCCCTCCATAGCTTTTGAACCTATAGAAGGTTCGCCCTCCGCACACTTACATTGGAGTTGCGCACTCCTTTCACAAAGACTACCAGAAGAGAAACAATTGAAACTTATAACAGAACTGTAAACTCATTCAGTAAACAAACATCATCCATATACATAGATGCAGAAATAGAATAACACATTATCAATTCAATTCCAAAAAGAACATAAACAGATTTTTACAGTCTCTCTTGGGGAAATTTGAGAGTATTCTTATTCATTCCAACAACAACTTACTTTATCATAGATTTCATTTATTTATACATGAATTGTCTTCTCGAACCTTCCCTCCAGACTATTCTAGTTCTTTCACATATCAATAAAGATAAAAAAAAATATCTCTTTGTTTTGACTAGCATAAGGAAGAGAATCAATATTGCTAAAATACAAACTAATTCTCATGAGTTGAATAGTGAAACTGGACATTGGACAATACCCAAAACACCATGGCATGAAATAATCTTTCACCTTTGTGACACTCAAAGGGTTGAATATGAGAATAACTTTCTCCTATAGTGCCCTGTGTATACCCAAATCAGATCCCAATTTCAAAATATTTGTCACAGTACCAACCTTCCTAACCTTCTAAAGAAACAAAATTCTAAAGAATCTCAATTTTATTTTATTCTCTAATTCTTTATGGCACCAAAGATTCTAATTAAATTTGTCTTTAATGATATTTTTAACGTCGTTGGTATTATGCAAAATAACTTCTTCCTTTATTCCCCAATGATTTAGCCAAGACATGGTATCATTGTGCCATCCCCTTTTAAGTCGTTGGTGATTTTGGTTGGAATATGAAGAAATTTTGGGGATCCTTGTGTCATCCATGTTGTTTGACTTGTTCTTGTACATTAAGTACATAATCATAGTTGTGATCTCAATGGGGGAAAGGCTCGCTTCTATGAGGAGGATAGGATAGGGTGTATTGTCTTTAATTTTGAGATTACAATTGATAAAATTATTTGGATTTTCTCTATCTTTCTCTAGGATTCTCAAGAGATATTGCATCCCCAAACTTCACATCCATATAATATAACAAGAGTGAAAAGAGTCTCAAAGAGGAGATTTTTTTTATCACATAACCAAAGGTTCGCTAATTTACAATTATTTTCAAGTGCATAATAAACTTTCCACCCTGCATTTATCCTTTTCTCAATGTTATAGTTCCAATTGAACTTTTGATGAATATCAATTCCAAGATACTTGTATGAAGGAACTTCCTCCAAGCTATTGTTTTCATACATGAAACTATTGAAGGTGATATTTTGGGATGTAATTATCATAACCTTCATTTTGTCAACATTCATTGTCATCCTTGTACTAGAGAAGAAGTCCTTGAGGATTATAAGTTGTTTTATGATGTCATTGGGATTCCTTGCCATAAGAACAATATCATAAGCATATAGGTGAAGGATGATGACTATACTAACAAGAGTTGGTCCAATACAACCTAAAGCTTCCAAACAATCTTCTAATTTGTTAATGTATATGCCAAAAAGGGTTGGGGATAGAGGACAACCTTCCTTAACTCCAATATTAGAGTTAATTTCTTCCAACCATCCCTCGGTGCTCCTAATCTTGGAAATAACAGTTTCATACAATCGTACCACAACAACTCTCAACTCTGAGGGAACTTTTACCTATTCCAAAGGTTAGTCCTAGGCACAGTGTCAAAATCTTTCATAAAATCAACGAAACAACAAAGGAGATTGGTTTTATTGTTGTGATACTCCCCTGCAATGATCCTAAGTGTGACAAGGTGGTCCATAATTGAATGATAAGCCTCTAAAACCAATATGTACTTTAGATCTTTTTCCATGGCTTTCTGGCCATATGCTTATCTTTTTTTCCAAAATAATTCTATATAGCTTGGCTAAAATGGGGCTAATCATAATGGTCCTATAATTGTATGGATTACTTGTATCCCCACTTTTAAAAATAGGTACAATGAGGCTTTGAGTCTAGGGTTTAGGGAAGCCCTTCTTGACTACTAAATTGAAGAGATTGTGTATGTTAGGGATGAGAACAGGCCCTCCAACTTTTAATATTTCAGCTTGGTAGCTTCGACGTCCTTAACTTTCCTATTTGTGAGTCGTTTAACCCCAAATTTTATGTCTTCTATAGAAAAAAATTCATCCTCTGTAGAAGTGTTTGGAATGTTGTTCAGAATATTGGGGGATTCGTAAATATTTTTAAGGTAGGAATTCCATTATGTTAGGGGAATCATACCCATTTCTATAGTTTTACGAGTCAAAATTTAGCTCTAAAATTTGCTTGGATCTATATTAGATAGGTTTAGAAGATTCTCTTGTTTTCTATTTATGTAGTGTCTTTTTTTCCTTTTAATTAGGGATTTGTATCTATTAATCTTATTAGATTTCAAAGACTCGTTAGAGGCACCCTAATGGTTTTTCTAGCAAGTTTACACTCATCATCATACCAAGGGTTGGAAATTCTATTTTTCCTTTTACACAACACTTCGATAGAGAATTTTTTTATGAAAAAACAAACATATAATAAATAAATACATTTGAAAAAACAAATTAAAAACAATTATAATACATATATAATTCAAAAATAAAAATAAACATAAAAATATATATATTAAAAAACCTTTAACAAAAACAGAATAAAACAATGATGATGATTAACGTCCACTAAGATCGAATTGGTCTATCGGACCTTAAGAGGGTAAGTGATTACTTCTGATTAATTAGAATTTTGTTTCTATGCTCAAAAAGCATTAAGAGAAGCTTTCCAAGTTCGACATAGTTTTGTTGAGTTAAGAGGTTAGGAAGGTTGGTAGTGTGACAAATATTTTGAAAATGAGGTATAATCTGGGTATAGGTTGGACAATCTAAGAGAAAGTTTTTTTCATCTTCAACCTTCTTAGTGTCACAAAGGTGACACACTCTTTCATCCCATTGCGTTTTAGGAATTTACCAACGCCCAGTTTCACTATGGAGCTCGTGATAATTTGTTCTTATCTTAGCAATGCTTATTTTTTTCTTTACACTTGTCAAAACAGATAGATAATTTTGACCTTCCAGATTAGGGTTGATTACATCCTTATAATACCTTAATTTTATTTTTTCCTCTAACTCGTTACCACACCACATTTTCTCCTTAAATTTTGATTTAATGATATTTTTAATAGTATATTTGTTCTACAAAATGGTGTCTTCCATGCTTCCCCAATAGTTTAGCCAAGACCAGGCATCTTTATGCCATCCTCGCTTGAGTCAATGGTGGTTACGACTCGATTTTGAAGCAATTTTAGGAAGCCTCTTGTCTTCCATGTTGTTTAACTTGTTTTTATACATTAGGTATATATTCATAGTCGTGCTCTCAATGGGGGAGAGGCTTATTTCTAAGAGGAGGATGGGATAGGGCGTATTTCCTTTAATTTTGAGATTATAGGTTATAAATTTCTTTTGTATTTGCTCTATCTTTCTCCAAGATTCACAAGAGATACTAAAGCCCTGGACTTCACATCCATAAAGAATAACATGTGTAACGAGAGTCTCAAAGAGGATTTTCTTCTTATTCCAAATCCAAAGATTGACTAATTTACAATTGTTTTCAAGCCCATAATAAGCTTTCTATCCCCCAATAATCCTTTTCTTAATGTTATAATTCCAGATGAGCTTGTGGTGAATATCAATTCCAAGATATTTGTATGAAGTCACTTCATCCAAGTTGTTGGTGTCATATACAAAGCTATCATAAGTGATCTTATTGGATTTAATAATCATGACCTTAGTTATCATCAATATTAACAGTCATACCCATATTGGAGCAAAAATCCTTGAGAATTCTTAGTTGGTTTTCAAGATCATGGGGACTCCTTGCCATAAGAATGATATCATCAGCATCAAGAATAAGACTGATGACTATATCAGTGAGAGTAGGGCCGACACAACCTACTTTTTATGATCAATATTCTAACTTGTCAATGTATATGCCAAAAAGGGTAGGGGACAAGGGACAACCTTGTTTGACTCCAATATTGCAGTTAATCTCTTTGACCAAACCTTAGTGTTTTTAAACTTAGAAATAAAGTTCTCATGCATCCTTATTGTAGCATCCCTCAATTTGAGAGGCACTTTTATCTCTTCCAACCTATTCTAAAGGTTTTTTCTAGGAACCATGTCAAAAGCTTTTCTAAAGTCAACAAAACAACAAAAAAGATTGGTTTTAGTATTGCGGAACTTCTCTACAATGATCTTAAAGGTAACAAGATGGTCCACAATTGAATGACATCTCCTAAACCTGGACTGGCCTTTATCTCTTTTATTGTGAATTTCTAGCCAAAGGCTAATCTTCTTTTCCAAAATAATTCCATAAAGCTTGGCTAAAATCAGGCTAATCATAATGGTCTTATAATTAGAGGGAATGTTTATATCCCTATTTTTAAAAATAGGAACAATGAGGCTTTGAATCCATGGTTTAGGGAAGCCCTACTTGATTTCTAAAGAGCTTGTGTATGTGAGGGATAAGGATAGGCCCTCCGATTTTAAAAATTTCATCTTGGTAGCCTTCAATGTCCTTAGCATTCCCAATTGCAAGCTGCTTAACCCCAAACTCTATGTCATCTAAAGAAAAAACTTCATCCTTTGTAGGGACAATAGGAATGGTGTCCATGGCATTAGGAAACTCATAAAGGCTTTTAAGGTAGGAATTCCAGTCCCTTAAGGGAATCATATTATTTTATTTAGTATTCTGGTTTAGAATTTGGCTCCATAACTTCTTAGGATCCAGCTTAGATAGTTGTGAAAGATGCTCTTTCCTTTTATTAATATAGTACATTTTTTTCCTTTTAATTGTGAATTTGTATGTATTGACCTTATCGGGTTTTAAGGACTCATTGGAAGCATCCCTAATGGATTTCCTATCAATTTTACATTCTTTATCATACCAAGGGTTGGTCATTCTATGATTCTTTTTACAAGACACCTCGAAAGAGAACTTGTTAATAGAAGTGAAAAGGGTAGCTGTAAAATTATGATAGAGTTCTTCAATGTTGTCCTTATAAGTTAGAAGATATAATTTACTATTTAAATCCTTTAAGAAAAGGTCAAATTTACTTTTGTCAAAGCACAACTGCCTTTGATTATGAGAATTATCTTCAATGGCACTCTTGTGCATGCAAAAGTTTAGATTTAGGGTTAAAGGTTTATGATCAGATTCGGGTTCATGGTCATTTAAAAGGTCAAAAAAATTTATTTGGTTGGAAACGGGATATCAGATATCACATAATCTATGGCATTGCTACCTAGCCCATGAATACAAGTCATTTGGTTGGAGTTTGGCCACTTCATTACTCCACTACAAATTATTAGGTCTTGAGAGTGTGGAGCTACATACAATCAAACAGAAAATGCATGTATAATTAAAAAATAAAAACTTAATAAAAATATTAAAACATTAAAAAAACTTTACCAAAAACCTAATAAAAATAATAATTTGTTATGTTTGGGGACGATGTGTGCATCGCCTCCCAAAATTTTTATTATGGTAAACATTGTTTTGTTTTTTTTAATGTTTTTTTACATAAGTATTTTTTTAATTTTGTTTAAAATTAGTTTGGTTTTTAATTTTTTTTTCCAAAATTTGCAGAAAGCAACGAGTTAGGAATAGGAATAATATATATGTAAAAATATATGAAAAGTAAAATAATTAAAAAAACTTGATCTCAAACCTTATATCTGATTTTACCTACTTTGGCTTCACCTACAAAATCTCAAATATTATGAGAACTTGGCATGAGTACAATCCAATAAATTACTCTAAATATACATATATATGGTAAACAAGACATCCAGGAACATACAGATATCTGCAACAACTTCATTAAATTTATTCAAAAGGGTGAAGGAACTCTTGCCATAACATCCTTCAACACAGTAGTCTGACTACTTATTCTTCTTGCTTTTACATGAAGAACACATGAACACTTCTAGCAATTTTTTTATGGAGATTAGCAGAGATGACGCCCTCCATGGAGATTAGGAGAGATGACGCCCTTCTCAGGATGAACAATGGTTGGGCATCATGAAATTCTCCTAAGAGTCCTTGTCATTCATTCTGTAAACTCAACCTCTATTTCACATACAGTAAAGTATCCTTTCAAATGTTGCACATATTGTATTCTTTTGGGAAGGGTTGTATTACCATTGTTGAACCATTGGGAAAGACCAGGAATCTGTATCTAGAGAAAACTCTTTTAGTTTAGTGATATAGGCGTAAGGGCTAAGGAATTCATTAACTCAAATTCATATTTGAAGAACGGAGTTGAGAAGTCGATATTGTAGTCTGTGTTGAATATAATTTCAAGTCTTCATTGTATTATAAAAAAGGATAAAGAATCAATGGAAGCTAATATATCTCACTCAAGAATTTGCAATCTTGTCGAAGAAACACGGACAGATATCTTTAGACATATCTCACTCAGGAATTTCTAATCTTCTAGAAGAAACATAGATATATTTTGAGCTACTAGCTAACTTTGGTAGTAGGGAAAATTCCCCTTGCAATTGTTGGGTATAGGAAACCTATCCTTCTTGCTAATGTTGTCTGAGTGCCCATTCGATGAGCATGATAACCTGTGTTTAGACCAGCTTATGGGAAGGATAAACCGAAGGGAGCCAAGAGAAAATTGTCTCCCAACTCCAGATTTTTCAAGATGGTTGTGTAAATGTGTTGAACCTGCACAAAATAGATCTAACTAGAAAATAATACACGCATTTGCAAAGAGAAATTGAGAAAGAAGAAGAAGGAAAGAAAGAATGGAAGAATTCTCATTAACCGTAATGAATAATGAATAATTTACACATGATATACTTTGTATAACTCGACCAATGTGCATTGGAGGAGAACCAATGCGTCATAATGGTGGTCTAGAGTGATCTGGACACACACTAGCAGTTACGGGAGTGAACTGCCACCTAGTCTAGTTTCTCAGGCAGTTACGAGAGTGAACTGCCACCTAGTTGAGTTAACTAGTCAACTAGTCTTTAGTTAATTGACTGAATAGAGAGTAGTGAGGATTAGATCAAGGAATCAAGGGTAATGAGCCGGTCTGGTGATGATCCCAAGGCAAGTGCGCATTAGAATGGTGATGATCTCAATGTTGCATGGTGAAAAAACCAATGCAGCATCTAAACTCAACTCAACTACTCAAACTGAAGTGTCCACTGAAAGAGAATATTCTCCAGGTGGAATATTCTCCCCTAAAATATAGGAGACTGGATAATGACTAATTATGACTAATAAACAAGGAAAACCTTAGGAAAAAGAAATCATAGGTGTGTGTGAAGTAACTACAACAGGTTGCTCCCAAACCATTCCAAACTCTTGGAACTGTGCCACCACAGTTTGGAACATTTCGTTCCATCTCCCACATTTCCTGGAATATTAGAACACCTAAAACTAGTTTCCTAAAGGCTGGGAGTGGTTCCCATGACACTACGGTTTTTTCCCTCTCTCTTTTCTCTCTTTTTTTTTCATTTTACTTTGTTTTAACGATTTTGTTTACAATAGTGTCATGCTTTCGAGGCATGGTTTCTAAAATGTTAAATTTTAAGCCCCAAAAAATAGGGTGTCGGTTGTCAAGGCCATGATTTCAAAAAACTTGCAATTGTATCCCTAGAAAAAAGGGGGTTCCTACTAGGAGCATCATTTTTCTATTCAGGGGTTGATTTTAAAGTTTTGGTTGCAACAATATTAATTGTCAAGTTCGTAGGTGTAACACCCTATTTCCCCCAGATTGTAAATATAACTAAACTGGCCAAGGACTATGGCAAAACTCATAAGTATGTATGTGTGTTGTAAATGGACCTGCAAGAAGAGGTCAATGAATGTAAATGATAGTTTGAATTTATTGCAGAAATGCTGAGAGGGGATGTGCGGAAAAGAGACCACGATGGCGGTGGAGGGCACCTTGAAAAAGGGGCGTTAACTTCCACCAAGAATGAAAATACCGTATTTGGATTCCACTGGCCCGGAGAACCAAAAGTAGCTCGCTAGCCCTGAAATAAATGCCTTCCAGGCTGGTAGGTGGATGGCTTGATNCCAAGAATGAAAATACCGTATTTGGACTCCATTGGCCCAGAGAACCAAAAGCGGCTCGCTAGCCCTGAAATAAATTCCTTGCAGGTTGGTAGGTGGATGGCTTGATGAGGGATGGGGAGGTGAACCGCCTATCCGTAGAGCCATCATGACTGACCAGCGTAAGGGTAATCGTGCCACACGCAACCTCGCGAGAGGATAAGGCGTATGGCTGAAACGATTGACGGGGTGCGGACGCGAGGGGAAACTCTGGCAATTTTACGCAGAGTGAGTGATCGCAGAAAGGGAGGATTGCAACCTTTGCTCCTCGGCACTGGCAAACAGAGAGACGCAGGTCTCTGGACATCGTGGTCTCATCTCGGGGGTGGCTAGTGGTAAATCCAGTAGGAGTCGCTACGCCTACGGTTGGGTGGAAACGAGCACCCCTCTCAGCCCAAGAATGAAAACAACAGATGGACTCCATTGGCCCGTAGAACCAAAAGCCGCTCTGCTAGCCCGAAATAAATTCCCTTGCAGGCTGGTGGTGGATGGCTTGATGAGGGATAGGAAGGTGAACCGCCTATCCATAGAACCATCACAGACTCCACTAGCCGCAGTAATCGCGGGTTAACACCTAACCTCGCGAGAGGATAAGGCTTATGGTAGAAGCGATTGATTCCAGCGGATGCTGAGGTTCCTGGCAATTTTACGTAGAGTGAGTGATCGCAGAAAGGGAGGATTGCAACCTTCTCTCAAGATCAAGTAAACAGAGAGACGCTAAAATCCTCGACATCGGTCTCATCTCGGTGGCTAGTGGTAACCAAGAGTCGCTACTACTAGTGGAACGAAAGCACCCTCTTCAAGAACAGACCCATTTCTCAGTTATTTCTGATATATTTTGCCTTATCAATATCTTGAAATTTATATGCCAACATATATGCTCATAACCGCTAATGACATTATAAGATACTGAATCAGGAGGAAAGCGGCGATCGCTAGTCAGTAGTTGTGTTACTTGTATGAGAAGATCACGCATATTTGCGTCCCTCATGAATCGCTATTTATATATGCATCGATCTCTGTTTGACTTCACTCGGCCCTGGTTCTCGAGAGAACAGATACCCCCTACCGCCGTAATAAATGCCCCGGTAAACTCCTCCAGAGAGACCCTTTGAAAAGTCCATGAAGAACCTGTGGAGGAGAAGATTTTGAAGGCACAAGACCTTGGGGTAAACCCTCGCATCTAGGAGGAATCCCATCCCTCTTGAAAACCCGGATCTACGTAAAGATAAGGACTTTGGGCATTGAATCGACGACTAGATCCCCGCCCGGAGATTCAGAATACCGGCACCGCTAGACGAGGAGAAAGTCAAAGCTATACCTATCCCTCGATAGGGTGGACATCGATGGACGAGATTCCGCCAGGAAATCTGCGGTCACACCTGACCATTAGATCGGTAGGAAAATGGTAGGGGACGCCAATGGCCTTACCCCTTTGTCCTCTTTGTCTTCGTGGGCAATGAAGAATTCGGGATCGTAGATCTTTGGCAATCCAATGGTGAGGATTTTGAAACCGCCGATCTTTAGCCAGGGGAACCCATTAAATTCATAGGGAGGGTGTATCGCAGAGCTGGGTATTCGCTAATAGTGAAGCGGCTTCATGATCCTTGCGCCCATAGTTGAGGACGCGGTGTCGAGATCCGGTGAAGTCGAGCATCGGAAATCTGGTTTAAGCAGGGTATAGCGGAAAATCTTGTCATTGAATCGCTGGATACGTTGCATTTCACACGATCTCAACCGGCCCATTTTGAGGACGGCGATGCAGGAGATCCCGGTGGTGCCTGGGGATCGTAGGGATCGGGGAGTTGCATGGCGAAACTCTAAGGATGTTGAATTGGCGCATCCGCTTATATCCTATTAAGATCCGGACCGGCCCATTGGGAGAGTATAATGGTTAGATCAGTTTTTCATCGTATGCTTTGGCGATCGTTGAAATCACATTTCCGTGGACAAGAGGATCGTCCCAGCAAAACCCCGTAATTTCTAATCCGGAGCCGCTCGTCGAAATGCGCTCTAAGATCCTCATTTATGTTTTAAGATCGATATCGTGGGATTCCTCGAGGACCAAAGGCTTACGATTTCATATATTGTGACATTTTTTGAAACCTCGGCGGATTCAGAGAGATTCTTCTAGGATCTCCGAACCGGTCTCCGACCATTAGACGGGGACAAGACGCCAACTCTAAGTCGACGAATAAAACGACAGGGATAAGTATTGAAGAGGATCCTCCGACGCGCCGTGAGTTCAACCGCCTGCATTCCACATCGAGGTTCCATTTCTGGAGCCCCTTGCCATTCTACCTTTACCGAGGGGGTTCTGGAATAGTGTGATGATGAAGGGACCCTCCCTCGCTATTATGACCACCGGTCCCCTTTTTTCCACTTGTATTATACCTAAACGCGCAACGTGGCTTGTTCTCATTGGTTCTCTACTTCGGTTGAGATTTATTTCCATTGGCCAATCGCCCCATGAGAATTCATCCCTGTTGGACAATCGCTGCTATCTCCGGGTTTCTGGTTCTGGTTGCGAGTCTAGTTTTGGGATTATTACCGAATGTACGCCATAAATACAAATAAGCAATCGCGCTCAAACCGAACCGCGGATCATGACCACATCATATGAGAAACGGAGTAGAAGAGAGATAGAGTCAGCTTATGCTGGACCTCCTTGGTTATTTAGGAATTCGAATCCGACAGAGGACCAGAAAAAATTTGATTTAGTTAGTGGGTAGGTTACAAAGTGGTATCGGAGCATGGTTACAAACACTCTACTGACGTAAGTTCTCATAACTGTAATACACCGTAATGCATAAACTCGCATTTTAAACACTTCATGAGATACCCCGACTTAACTATCTTTATCCGTGATTAAAATCCAAATGCGAACACCGACTGCGGTATGCATGTTAAAAGCGAATCGGTGGAAATTATGCAATACCAGGGAATATAGATATTTAATTTGACTAATATACGCTGGTTCCTTCAAGACATCTGCCGACGAATAACCCAGGATATCTACAAACGCAGAGTATGAGCATCTCACCAAGAGGTGGGAGAAGTCTCCCACAACAGGACGAAGAGTCCGACGAAGAAGATGGGAACCCTTACGACTTAGTTGAGACTGCGGGAGGAGTCTCATGGTCGAATTGCAAAAGTCAGTAAAGGTCGATAATGAAAGGATGCAGATGAAAGAATCGTGAAAAACAAACCGAAATTAATGCAGCTCTACTACAGATCTTATCCGACCTACAAGCAATGACAAAGCATGAACCTGAGATGCAAATCATGGTCATGTCATACACCGAGAAGAGCATTATCAAGAAAGCAAGTCCACCCGCAGGTAAAGGACCACCGCATTCATATGACTCCACCGAAGGAAATCGGTGATTCGGCGAGATTAATTGATCATAGATTCAGAACTTGAAGTCCGAAAGGGCCACTTCTCAATTCAACTGAAAGAAGTTTCCATCCGGTGGGGAAGACCTTAAGAATATAAAAGGTCCGCGAGGAGGACATGTTCAGAACAATGAGAAGTACTTCCGGAAGAGGTATTTGTTGGAAAGATATTTTGATAAGAAGGCTAAAGAGTTTTATGAACTCAAACTAGGCCACCTTACCATGGATGAATATGTCAATAAATTCCTGACTTACTAAGGTACGTACCCAACATCAAAGCTCTAGAAGGCGAAGGCAATAACGTCATCGGCTTCCAAAAAGAATACCTGAATGTAATCAGATTTTGATCTAACCAAAGTACCTTAGAAGGTACTATACAAAAGGTAACATATTGTCACGAGCAATATGGACATATCTGGATGTGTAGTCCCGTGGAGATTCGAAACAAAAGAATGGTTCAAAATTTCTCAAAAAGGAGCAAACTTGTGGGGATTAAAAACTACCGTAAGAACCACAGTAATGAACTTCCAACCCTCGGAGTAATTCAGCCAGAATTCTTCTGATGGAAATAAAACTCTGACCTATACCGTAAGAAAGATCGATAACCCAAAGAGAAACCTTGGAATGTTGGGATTGCGCAGGAGAACATCTCCGGAGAGACCGTCTAATTCGACAACGTAGTCAGCCTAAGATTGCTAACAACATGCGTGAAGCTACCATAGCTTCAACGATACAAAGGAATGCTACGATTATACTTGGACAATAACTGCCAATCAATTAAGTTTGGTGGAACTAGAAGGTATGATCTTCAACCATCTAGTATCTGCTTTGATTGACCTTCGGGTTCAAATTTGAGTTATATATCCCTCTAGAACCGTTGATATGTAAGCTACGTACCTACTGTATAAACTAAAAACTTTCATGGGTGGTGGTACGTTAGCCACTGCACCAAAAAAGAAAGGTGGTGGAGGCCGCATCACCGCCACTATCGTTGGGTGAATTTCTTCACCCAAGCAAACTTTACCGTATTACTGGATCATACTGACCGGGTTGATTGGTATGGACTGGTTGTTCGCCCATAAAGCCAAACTGGATCGTTACTATAAAACCTTTAGAATGTCTAAGTGAAGAAGGAAAGGATAACCCTTCATGATCCAAAACCAAGTGGAGACAAATATCAAAGATTACAAATGAGGAAATTGCTCAAAGGGATGTCCCTCTTTATATGTGCGCATTGTGTGTTGGAAACAACCGGTGCGGCATCCGGGGTTCCTCGGTCACCCTATCCCCGAGAGAATGTAACAGATGTGTTTTCGGAAGATGTACCGGGTCTATCTCTGAGAAGATACATTGACTTATTGATAGAACTCGCACCAGGAGTGTTGTTGGTGTCTAGAACACCCTATCGATGAGCATGCCCGAATTAGTTGCACTCAAATTGCAATTGAAAAAGAAATGTGATGGATAAGGGTTATATCTTCGACTCCGTGGTGTCCCCCGGGGAGCACCGGCCAGTCTGCTTTGTGAAAAAGAAAGATGGCACCTCTTAGACTATGTATAGATTACATACTACTTAATAAGGTAACCATAAAAAGAACAAATACCCCGCCCGTGATCGAAGGATCTATTTTCTGATCGGCTTGGAGGCGCGTCTGCTATTTTCAAAAAAGATTGATTTGAGGTCGATACCATCAAGTCCGAATCAAGCGGGTGAAGACATCCATAAGATCAAGCCCTAATACCTATAGGCTCATTATGAGTTTGTGGTAGTACCCATTTGGGTTAACCAATGCCCCCGCTACTTTCATGTGTTTGATGAACAATGTACTTTGTAAATTTCTAGATAAATTTGTACTCTTAGTTTTTTATTGATGATATTCTAATCTACTCTAAGAATAGAGAAGAACATGAAGAGCATCTTAGACTTGTGTGTTTAAGTGCTAAGAGAGCATCACCATCCTCAAATGATTCTCAAGCAAATACACTACTTTGGGACATGCTCATTCAAGGAAGGTATGTAGAGATCCCCGACAAGATCGCCCTTTATCATGGAATGGCTCACCCCAAAGGATGTCTCAGACAATAGATCCTTTTCATGGATTACGGATACTATAGGAGATTTATAAAGATTTCTCCAATATTGGTTTTCGTCCAATCACCGCCTCCGTATGGAAAGAAATTTATGTGGACACAGCAATGCGAAGTAAGATTTCAAACCTTGAAACATTTTTTAACACCTATGCACTGTTGAAAATCGCTGACCTAGAAGTCAATTTTGTGTAAAGTACGATGCCTTCAGAAAAGAAGGGTCTGGTGAGTCCTTTATGCGTGAAGGGAAGGTGATCCGTTATGAATCCGTAATTGAATGAGCATGAGGTCAACTATGTGACTCATGATCTCGAATTACCGCCATAGTGCTCGCCTTTAAAATGGAGGCATTACTCGAAGGAACGAAAATTTCTATGACGCATCACCGTGGATTACGATTTGTTTGATCAACCCAAGTTCAATACTAGACAAGTTAGATGGATGGCCTCTCCAGTTAATTTGATTTTGAAATCAAACACATCAAAAGGTAAAGATAATATGGGTGGTCGATGCCCCAGCGTAAGCATGAGAACACTACTCCCGTGGGTCATGCGAGTACCGGCGGTGACGTGATGTCGGGTTGAACGTAGTCATGGAGTAAGACAAGACACGCACTCTCGTCCAAAATGTGACCCTTGCATCTTTTACAAAGAAACCCGGCGGAGATAAATACGGCGGCTATCGATGACCGGATAGGAGGCCTACTCACCTACGATAGGTCACATCCCCAATCAGGGATTTATTGAAGAGTGGTTCATCATGGATGAACTACAAAGACCTTATGACCGGTCACCCAGATACCAGAAAATGATTACTCCACCCGAAAACAATTTTCCGTGGGCCGGATTGAAGAAGGACATAGCCAAATATTTGCCCAATGCATAGAAGGCCAACAAGCAGCGTAACATCGACAATCTTCACCCAGCCGGATTACTGCATCTTTTACCCATCCCAGAATGGAAACCGGAAACCATCTCCATGGATTTTATTAACGGATTACCGACTTCAACCAAACGTAATGATGCCATTATGGTAGATAAATCGAGCAAGTTCCGCTTCATTTCATTCCCATCGTAACGACTGTATTTATATAGATATCGCATCGTATTTGTGAAAGAGGTATTTAGACTGCACTGTATGCTGAAAGAGATAATATCCGACAGACACCAAATTCACTTCCAAATTTTGGAAATCGCTGATGGATGGATTAGAGACCAAATTGTTGTTTAGTACCGCCTATCACCCTCAAACCGGCTGGACAAACGTAAAGAGTAAATCATATATTAGAAGATATGTTAAGTGATGCATGTGATGCACCGCCTTAGAAATGGAAGCATCTTCACTGCCATTGGTAGAATTTGTCTACAACAACGCTACCAAGCATCCTTAAAGATGATTCATCTCGAGTCCCTCTATGGTAGACAATGTAATACGCTCCACCACCGAGAAATCGCGGAATAGGGATTTACTATTGGACCCTCATGTTGAAAGAAATGGAACAGCAAGGACTCCAAATGGAAAACAAAACCGGTCGCCTTTAACCCATGTAAAAGTTATGTTGATCAAAAGAGAACTCCAAGAATTCCAAACAGAGATCATGTATATCTCTAATTGCCCAAAGAGTTCTCTCAATGGGGGCTTGTGCCAAATTGGCACCCTAATATTGTGGACCCTTTGAGGGCGTCGCAGGACATGGGACTTGTAGCCCATCGGCTAGCACTTCCTCCCACAAGAAAGGCACATAATGCTTTTCCATGTTTCCTTATTGAAGAAATATGTACATGATGTTAATCATATAATTGATCGGTTCGCGGATCCGTGGAACCGTAGGGAGAATTTTGCCGTGAACCTCAGTTTAATGCATATTAAAATAAGGGAACTCAATCGAATGTAACCATCGGTGACAAAATAAGGTGTGCTGGAAACATTTTGGCCCAGATGAGGCTACATTCGAAATGGAGGATGCCATGAGACAAAGATACTCATTTTTGTTCACTGGGTATACGTGTAATTACGTTAGCTAAACATCGAGGATCTATGTTCCTTTGTATGGGGAGGGAATTGTAAAACTCGCTTCCCGTGATTGTAACATAACCGAACCGCCATGATCATGGCAAAACTCATAAGTATGAAAATGTGATGTAAATGGACCCGCAGAAGAGGTCAATGAATGCAAATGATAGTTTGAATTTATTGCATAATTGTTGAGGGGATATGCTGAAAAGCAGACCACGATGGATGCAGAAAGCCAGTGGAGTCCAAATACGGCATTAACTTCCACCAAGAATGAAAATACCGTATTCGGACTCCACCGGCCCGGAGAACAAAAAGCGGCTCGCTAGCCTTGAAAATTAATGCCTTGTGTCGGTAGGTGATGGCTTCTGGATGAGGGATGGGGAGGTGAACCCACCGCATCCCAGAGCCATCATGACCATCAAATATAATCGCGGCCACACGCTAACCCTCGCCGAGGATAAGGCGATATCAAACGATTGACCTGGCCGACAGGGAAACTTCCAGCAATTTTATTTGCAGTGAGTGATCACAAAGAGGGAGGATTGCAACCTTCGCCTCGGCACCGGCAGCGAGAGATCGTTGTGTCTCCTCAACATCGCGTGGTCTCCCACGGGGTGGCTAGTGGTAACCAATAGAGTCGCTACCACGGGTTGCGGAAATGAGCACCCTCGCCATTGCACCCATTTCTAGAGCTGGTTTCTAATGCTATTTTGCTCATATCATTATCTTGAAATTTATATGCTGTACCATATATGCTCATATAAATCCGCGGAATGATCTCATTATGGGTGATTAATCAGATGGTGCTATGATCAGTAATAGTAGTTGTATACTTGTATGAGAAGACTACGCATGGCTTATGTCCTCATGAATCACTATTTATATGCGTACTAATCTAACTTAGACTTCACGCCCGTTCTCGAGAATGATACCTTACCCGCCTTCGTATTAAATGCCCTCGTAAACTTCCCGTAGAGACCCCTTTGAAGTCCATGAAGAACTCGGTGGAGGAGAAGATGAAGTATAAGACCTAGTAAACTCGGTGACGCAGGAGGAACGAATATCCTTTGAAAACCCGGACGATGTAAAGATAAGGACGGCGCATTGAATCGACGACGAGATCCCGCCTGAGGATCAGAAATACCGCCAATCACCGACGGAGGAGAAAGTTGGGAAGTTAAGTACCTTATCCCCGATAGGTGTTAATCGATGGACGATATCCCGTCGGGGAAATCTATGGTCACAGCCGACCGTTAGATCGGTAGGAAATGGGGATGGTCGGCCTTTACCCTTTGTCTTGTTCGTATGCAAGTAAACGGCCTCTCGGATCGACCTCCAAGGTCCACGCGAGGATTCAACCGCCGACTTTAGCTAGGTAACCCATACCGTTAGATCTATAGAGGTGGTAGACGAGGGCTAAGCCTTGTTAATAGTGGCGAAGCCACAAGAGGATCTCGAGTCGCCCATAGTTAGAGGATGCGGTCAGAGATCTCGCAGGTGTCGAAAGCACGGAAACGGGGTTTGGCAGGAGCAAGGAAATTTACATCGAATCATGGATATGCATTTCGACACGACCGAACTCGCCCATTTTGAGGACGTTGGAAATGAGATCCCTTTGAGGAGTTTCCGGGATCGAGGACGAGCTGGGCGCGTGAAACTTTTACATGTTGGAATTGCGATCCGCATCCCAACAAGGATCTCGACCGCCCATTGGCGTGAGGACACGTTGGCGGAGATCAAGCCGCCATCGACGCTTATGACATCGGAAATTTCCGTGGACAAGAGAATCTGTGGAAGTCCTGTGCAAAACCCCTCGACTTAATCTCGAGCCGCCCTGCTCAGAGGGACAGTCGGGCGATCCATGAGTCGTAAGATCGTGATATCGGGGATTCCGAGGACTAAATGCTTACGTATTTCAATGTTGTGACATTTGAAACCCCGATGGACGCCCAGAGAGATTCTTTTCTGAGATTCGAAGTCCGCCCTCATTCATTAGACGGGGACAAGACGCCAACTTAAGTCGACGGAATAAACGATAGATAAGAGGTCTGATCTACGAAGTTCAACTCGTGATTCACGAATTGTTCCATTTCGAGCCCTCGCTATTCTACCTTCTTTTACTGAGGGGTCCTAATAGTGTGTGGTGTATGAAGTGGGACCCCTCCCTATCATTACGACCACCGTGTCACGCTTCCCTCTTTGCCACCAGACATACCTAACTGCTTTAATGGCTTGTTCTCATTGATAAAGCTCTCTACTGCTGAGATTTTTATTTCCATTGGCCAATCACAATTTCGGAGAATTCATCCTCAAGTATCACTTCCGTTAGTCTCCGCCGGGGTTCTATGGCTGTGTAGAGTCTGTTTTGACATCAGAATGTTTATGTTGGACACTTGTTAGCCCTGCCGGGGTTCGGTGGTTGCAGAGTCTATTTTTTGGACATTACTGTAGCGCCGAAGCGCGAAATACAAATAAGCACTGCGTTCAAACTGAACCGTGATCATGACCCGCGATCATATGAGAACGGAGAAGAAGAGAGAAAGAGCTAGTTTACGTTGGACCTCCTTGGTTATTTAGGAGTTCGAATCCGACAGAGGACCGGAAAAATTTGATTTAGTTAGTGGGTATGTTACAGTAGGTTTCAAAGAAGTTGTAGTTTTAACATCAAAAATAAAAAACAGTGTTGTTGTTGGCGCCACTTTTCAATTCGAGGGTTGATTTTAAGGTTTTTGTTTAGCATTGTTAAAGCCAACGTTTTAAAATGTGGTAATTTTAACCCCCCAAAAAAGGGTGCTACCGGTAGCACCATTTTTCAAAATAGGGGTAAATATAGCCACTAAATACAAACTCTAAAAAAAATGAGAACTCTAAAGGGTTCTTGTCAAGTTAGTAATTGTGTTCCAAGGGAAGTGTGTACTCTATGTGTGGCTCTGGTATACTTTTAGGACTCTCGGTTCCTATGAAGTTTGTTTGGCATAGGCCCTTCATGTTACCCATTATTTCTCTACACTAGAGACTCTCTTTATTAGGTGATTTCTCTCTAGCATATTTTGAGCATTGGCCTCTCAGTTATAATGTTCTATAGCTCTAGGAAATTTTGGCTATTTGGTATTTATCTATGGAAAAAGGGTTTTCTCGTTGAGTTCAAGGATCATTGGGACCTCTCACTTGTGTCTTAGTCTAAGCGTTGGAACACATTAATCAAGCTTATGTAATATTTGTTTTTCTAGGTCTGTTGTTCATATCGATTACAATAAGCACAGGAATTTAGGAGGGTATTGAGAAGACACGAGGAGTCATAACAAATCTTCCATTTTCTCGATGACCTCCAAAGTGCACAAGAAAGAACACCAATGCACTTCATAGACAATTATAATCATGAATACTCTTTAACAGCAAAAGCAGAAAATTGATGAACTTGCGGTTGAGTGTAACATGTTGAGAAACATGGTTATCAACTAGAGTAAACATTCACACTCAACAACTTCTAACCATAGAATGTCCACAAACTTTGTTCCAATAGATCTAAAGGAAGAAGAAATAGTACATTAGATGTTGGAAGATATGGACCTTGAGAATCAGAACTCCCTTCCTACCAATCACGAGTAGAAAGAAGCTAATAGTTTCCATGTTTTTCAACAAATTTCTATGTTTATCAAAATAATTAAAATTTCAGAAGTCTTTTTGAAGTTATATACTTGTAAGTTTTTATACAGAAATCATTGGAATGTAATAACTGTGAACTTTTACAAATTTTTCTCTATGACTTTTGAGAGTTGCCACTCCTATTTGAAAACTCGGGACAATTATTTTTTTCCTTCATTGTTCGTCTTTTTGCTAAACTTTTATAATACTTGAGATGGAGATCTTATCTCAAATGTCAAATTAATTAATTAATGGTGATTGAGATCCCGCATGTAATGAAAAGGATGATCCTCCCTCAAATATATCTTTAATCTTAATCTTAATAATAGCTTTATTAAATTTTATGAATATCGATAATCTCTTATTTTTTACTAATACCAAAGCTTTATGTTTATTATCGTTTTCTCTCATGAAACTCGTACCAAAGCTTTAAGTTTATTATGGTTTTCTCATGTAACATATAAGGACCATGATTTTTTTATTATTTAACCAAGTAACAATTTTGATAAGTTTTATGTTGATTAATAATTTTAATAGGTTTTATGTTGGTTAATAATTTTAATAGGCTTTAATGAAAAAAAATTATAAATGATCAAAATTAAATAGTTAACTTACAATCTAAGTCATCTCAATAATAAATGAATATTCCAAATTTTTCATTACAATCCAATTATCAATAAAAATATTGTCATTACAACTTCCCATTAAACTACAATTTAATACAAAATAAAAATATTTTATTTAATTTTTAATGAAAGACTTCCATTCAAATGTAAATCGTTCGTCGCTAGGGACAAGTACTACACAAAAAACCTGCATCATGAAATCCAAACAAAAACTTGGAAATTAGCCATCGTCATCGTTTTGTAGTTGGTTTTTAAGATTCTAATGTGAATTTATTTTTTCTAATAAACTATAAAAATTTCTATTTTTATTAAAGTGGTTGTATTAGTTAATATTATGGTTTTAGGGACTATAAAAATTTAAGTGGAGTTTATTAGTTAATATTGATATTAATTTTTTTTAATAAAAACGAGTTATTTTGTATTAAAATGTTGACGCAATTGTACTGGTTAGTATAATAATATAAAAATAAGATAGTTATCCAAAAAGATATATATTGAAACTTATACAAAATTTGAATCTTATTGTTTAGAGAAACGAAATAACTTTTTGTAGAGGATTTTGGAAAGTTTCTATTTCTATAAATTTTGTAAAAAACATCTAAGATCGAGCAAAATTTGTAAAACATTAAACATTAGTATTGGATAAAAGAATGGTGGCTCTAAGATTCCTTCCAGTTCTTTGTGTTGGTTTGAAAGTTCAAGTTTACGACCAACATTTCCACATCTTCATGTTGTGGTTGAACAGTCTTGTTTTTCTTAACCTCCTCCACTATAGACCCAATATATAGCCTAGCATTTAAGGCAGTTGAAGTAGGACTTCTAACCAGAGTCACAACCATTTGTCGAAGACCAACACACTCATTTTGAAGAGCTTTTATTTGTCTCTTTTCATTGTGTAAGATTTTGAAAATGAAGGCATATTCATTGTTTCCAGTTTCTTCCTAGGAATGCAACCTACCAATAATAGAGAAAATTGAATTCCTATTATCAGTGATGAAATCTTCTTACCTCCTCAAAGCTCCATGAATATAAGTGATCTCACAGAATGGGCATCTCCCAAAATGTCAGTGGTCCATTTTGAAGGCACTACATAACACTTGTAAAAAAATCCTACCACTGCCCACTGCTAATAGACTACCATAACCATTAACTAGTTCCCTTTCAAATATTCCCTCAGATATTGACAACATAACAAAAGACTATAAATTTCAAAATTTGTTCCACTAAACTTTATTTTTAGCGCAAGAGGAAGGTGCACCAGAGGATTCAAGAGGAGTACCAATTGAGCTACAATTATAGGCCACCAAACCATGAAATGACCTACACCAAATGTTGGTTGTGGAGCCTGATTATCTTCCTGATTCAGAGGTCTTTTACTTTCAGCTGTGTGTATACCCCGTGAAGTATTTACACCCCAGAAGTATGTACACTCTTCCACGCGGGGGAGTGCAG
>SNQJ01S0140590.1:10657-22160 GCA_010110895.2 Picea sitchensis
ACAGTTTTCGCTACTCCTCTTGAGCTTTTGATTCAAAAGACTCTGTTGCGCACTCCTTGCAGACAACTTTCTTCAATCTAGACTCTTGAAGGATGACTTTGCACTCCTTGCAACAGTTCTTCCATGATCTATTGTTCCCTCTGAACAATATGAAATTGAGCGAGGTTCCTCCTACTCGCACTCTCAAACTATCTCTGCCGAACTTTGTGAGTCACTACAGACTCTGTCAACGCACACCTTGCGGACACTATGCACCTTTTGCACATATAAAGTTCACGTTATCTCTTCTGATCTTATGAGTCGAAACAAACTTTGTCAATGCACTCCTTGCAGACACTTTGCACACTTGCACTTGCTCATAAAAGAGAAACAATTGAAACTTATCTAAATCTTCACATATTCATACATTTAACCATGTAAATGCATTCATAAACACAAGAACAAGAAAATAACAGAGAATTGCAAATAAACAAAAAGTCCACCATTCATTCATTAAGATAGACACAACAACACCACATATTCGGGACAATGCTCCTTTGTTATATTCATTCAACTGAAAATATACATGGGTTCATAAAATGCTTCTCAACAAATCTCAACAACTAGAATGCCAATAACTTTAGCAGCCTCTTTTGGGCAACAATAAAAATCTTTATGCAAGAGGGACCCTTCGAGCCTTTCCCTCCAACTACTCTAGAGCTATCCTATCGAATTAAAAGCATTCAACTACTAGAATTTATTAAAATAAATATTTTTGACAGACAGATAAGATCGAACACATCGAATCTGTACTACACGTGGATTCATTAAGAGAAAATACATTTTCTGATGATCTCATGCGATCATCCGCCTCAAAACATTAAAGAGGTTCATAAATTACAATCCTTTCAAAAGATTTTCGTGATATGCCACTTTTAAAATTTAAAATTCACTTCAAAATGTGCGTTAGGTGCTTAGCTATCTTCCACTCATGTTTTGTTGGCAATGCTCCTGCATCAGGCAGCCTATAGAGATTCAATTTTACAGTATCATCAAATAGATGCTTTCTATTCATTTCAGAATTCAAAAAGGTTTTAGATTTTTCAGGGTTTCATAAAATAAGTTCAACAACAGGGGAACTGATTGTCTGAGTTTTTGTTTCAAAAGAAAAAAATACAGAGTTTTATCATTATAAGCAGGCTAGATCTTTCATGATTTCATGATTTCAAAGTTATGGATAAAAATGTTCTATTCAGGAAATTAGTTTTTATAATTGCAAAAAAAATTTGCATCCACAAGCACTTTCTATAGCACCGAAAGCTACCTATAGCTATTTTTCAAAGCAATTACCAGATATTGATTCTTTTTATCAGCTTGCAAGACTGAGATTGGTACAAATCATGAATTTCATGCAGTTTGTCATGAAATTCGACTATGGAAGCATCATTTATAGCGGACTTATATCTCCTATAGTAGACTTCGATCGACTTCTTCATCAACATCAACACCATATTCTTCTTCAACAACATCAATGTCATCTTCTTCTTTAGTGACAACATCAACTTCTTCATTAGTATCAGGATGCATTCTTCACCAACATTCATCTTCAGTACAATAAATTTCTCTTGAAGTATGCAACAATTCAATCATCAGTTCTAGCAAAAAAATCAACACTCCACATTCAACCATGCTTCAACTTCAGTCCCAGGGGTCATGAATTCTCCATGCTATAGGTAAATCACATAGGTAATAACTTCTTAAATCATTCGTGCAATTAGATTATGGATTATTTATAAGATGGATAAAAACCCGAAACTAAAATCATGCACACTATGTTTTCCTAAGTCTATTGTTTGTTCTCTTGAATTCGATGTTGATCATACTTTGATTTCTCAAACCATGCAATTCCTTATGTTAAACACTCTATCATATGTTTTTTAATATGCATGGTGAAATTTTATTTTCGACATGCATTATATTTCAAGAGTGATTGATTGGGCCATGAAATCAACCTAATCATGAAGAAGCGCCACCACAAACTGCAATAATAGCATGAAAAACAACATGACCATTTGCATGGTTTTGAATCATGAAGGTTGTCCTCACCGAAATAGCCAAAAAATTCCATTTTATTCATAAAATTCGCCTTCTCTCACTATTGTTTCTTATCTTACCTTGTGACAAAGAGTCTAATTTTGTTGAATTGTCGCTAAAGCTATGCACAATTGGAAGTATGGGACCTATGGTCAAATGGGATTCAAGTGGTATAGAGTTTCTGTGGGCATATCAGAAGTGTATGAGGCAATTCTAAAAGGATGGGTGGTTTCCCTTTCTACAAAAGCTTCAAAGGCACGATAAACATGTGGCTAAGGATTTTGCGAGAACATTTGATGGAACGAAAGCCTAAATTGGTGACCTTGAGATCCAATTGACAGAAGCATTAATCTTGAAGGTGATAGAGTTGCCTCAAGGTGGCGAACCCTAGTTTAAAAACAAGAGAATCCAAGGCAAAATTTGGAAGGATTTTCTTAAAAATCCAGAATGAGTAGCAAATTGGAAGAAAGGCATGCTTACCTTTGCATTTAAAAAGAAGTGAAAAACATGTTATTCATCTTACAAAAGTATGTGATCTATGAAGGAAGGTATGGGTTAGTATTTTAATACCATCTCAAATTTACTCATGATTTTTGTGAAAGGTTACAAGTTGGATATGCCCTTTTATGTGACGAGTTGTTTAAAGAAAATGGCTTCTACAATACAACATAACCCCAAGTCTGTAGAAGGTAGTCTATTTCATTTTGGGTAATTAATATGTTAGTAGAGGCAAGATTACAGGAGCATAATGACAATTAGGAAAATTCTCGAATCAAAACCATTATATTAAAGCCCCAAAACAACATGAGGCAACATGGTCAGCGTGAAAAAGTACTGAGAATAGAGTATCATGTATGAAAACAATGGTTTCCAAGTTGGAAATCTTCAAAACAGAATGAGAAAGTCATGAAGTACCTGAGTTGGAGAATAAATATGGAGAATTGGAACATGTAGAGGTGAAAGAGTCTACAAAAGTTGAAGAGGCTACATAAGTCAAGGGGGTTACAAAGCCTAAAAGAAAGAAAAACAAGATATTAAAGCCTAGGATAACAATGAAGAAACAAGATATAATGAGTTGGATATGCCCTTTTATCTAATGAGTAGTTTAAATAAAATGTATTCTACAATACAACGCAACCCTAGGTCTGTGGAAGGTGGTCTTTTTCATTTTGGGTTAATTAATATGTTAGTGGAGGTGAGATTACAGGAGAAAAATGACAATAGGAACAATTCATGATTCAAAACCATTATATTGAAGCCCCATAACAACATGTGGTAGCAGGTTCAAAGACAAAAAGTATCGAGAACAGAGTATTAGGTATGAAAATGAGGGTTTCCAAGTTGGAAATATTGGAAACAGAACGAGAAAGTCATGAAGTACATGGGTTGGAGAATAAAGAAGGAGAATTAGAACATGCAGAGGTGAAAGAGGCTACATAAGTCAAGGGGGTTATAGAGCCTGAAATATGTTAATGTTTATGCCATTATTATAGTTCTTTGCATTTCATAAGATAAGAGCATAATAAGAACAAGATCACTGAGAAATACACATCCACAAGAGACACAACATTTATCCTGGGAAACCCTCTAGGGGAAGAAAACCCACAAGAGACAATAACATTTATCCTGAAACCCTCTAGGGAAGAAACCCAACAAAACTTCCTTATCATAAATATCTTGAGTAATGTTTAAGAGATAACTCCAACCAATACAAAAAAGTCCTCAAGAGATGTACACCCTTCTCCTCTCAACTTTGAAATTGCGTACTGCTCCATAAGAGCTGAGCAAGTGAAGTGTAAGAAGTGAGGCGTTAGCCTCTTATTTATATCAATCTCGCACGTGTGAAGAGTCACCATCCGGCAAGGCCGACCTCTCACTCCTGAAAGTGGGTAAACCCACCTTTAATTAATTATGGCCATTCCATTATAACTGTTGGGGCAAACTTCTTATTATGCCTATTACAAATATGTTTTGCTGGGGCCGACTTCTTATTCTGCACTTTGTAATTGTCCGATGACCAATCCGCAAAAGGGGATTTGGTCCTTATACAATTACCGACATGATTAATCCTCAATGGGGATTAATCCAATAATAGAATAATAATAAGAATGCTCTTCGCAGTTACATTATTTCAACAAAATAAAGACAAACAAGATATTAAAGCCCGATATAAAAAAGAAGAAACAAAGCATAGAGCATAAGGTAGAAGAAGAAGTTAGGGTTTCGAACCCTGAACCTCAAAAATCAAGAGGAAGACCATGGGGAAGCACATCGAAGGGAGATAATAAATTCTAGAGCAACAAATTGAAGTTCGGAGATGAGAATTCAAGATATCGAGCATCAGGAAGCAGAGCATAACCAATCCATAGCAAGAAAAGGAAAATAGAAGCCATCATGCGAATAACAACAAGGAGTATGACAAAAGAATTAGTAGAGGATAAGCATGATAGTAGTGAAGCCCAGAATAAAAAGGTTATTAAACTTGAAGAGTAGCCAGATAGTAGGAAGAAGACAACTCCACACAAAAATATCAGGTCTGATTTATTTTCCAGTCCATCACCTAGTTTTCATTTACCTACTCCTGATTCAGAGGAATTAGACAGAGAATTTAATCAGTTTGAGACTGATTATGAAGTCCATGATGCCACCAAGATTGACAAAGAACCATAAATTGAACTCGGTTCTACATCTAAAAAAGAAAGGCGACTTGGAAAGGTTAGAAAGTTAAAATCAGAACTCAAGGATCTTACACTCCTTGATAATCATATCAAATTGGAAAATTCAGCATTAAAATCCAATATTGCCCAGCTACAAAAAGATAAAGAGCAACTAGAATCTCAGAAGAAGTTGTTGGCAACCAAAGCTAGAAAATGGTATATGTAGAGCAGGTTAAACATAATCAAGATGAGGAGATTGAGGACCAAGTTGGATAAGGCAAGAAGTGGACAGGGACAAGCCTCATGCTTGAATATTTTGATAGATGCTTCAGATAGGACTTGAGGAAGAAGGGGTCAGAAATTTTGAAATTTTGCTAAAGGGAGTAGAGAGTCATTTTTGGTTGCATGAGGACATGTAACATCTTCTGTGTGGGGGAGATGTTGATTCCTCAAAATGGACTCATTTTTTCATAGTTCTATCTTATACTTCCTTTTAAAATCCTATATCTATGCCTCAGTTATATTCCATTTCACTCCTTTTTGCCACAAAAATCATGCATTGAAGAAGATTAGAGGTAATTTTTACATTCTTATGTTTAATTCCATTCTTCTTAATGCATAGTGATTTAATTAACTATTATTGTAATGAGTAGCTACAAAATCTTTTGATTCTATAGGAACTCATATTATAGTTTTGTAGCATGTTTTCTAAAATGATTTTTTGTAGAGAATTTGTTCATTCATAGGGACGCGATCAATCTTGGATTGAACCATGATAGCTAGAAGGCATTAAAATGTTCCATGGAGCTCATCCACCTGTCAACATGGCCTATGGATCCTCCAGCTTGAACCAGAAGCAAAGACAAACTTGTTGGTCAACGCGTACATATGGCAGAATGCGCAACCCCGATTTCATCAAAATAGAGCTCAAGGCATTACAAGATTGTATCAGAGAAATTTATGCATTATGTCATGAATTTATCTAATGCATGGGTGATCAAGTCAAATCCAAATATCCAAGAAAGATCTAGATTTGATTTGGCTATCTGCACATACGTAACTTGATACAAATTGTTTTAGAGATCTGTATAACTTGGATTTGAGCAATCATGTTTCTATTGTATAAATATGAGTGATTAGATCCTTACAAAAACAATTATCATTACACCTTGTAATTGAATTATTGTAGACTTATTTGTTGATTAATACAAAGTTCTCGGTTACTGTTCGTTCCACATGAGTTGTTAATTATGCATTTGTAAAGAGTTTAGTCTTATACGATTTCGCAAAATAGCATTCCCCGAGTCAGGAGGAACACGCTATTCATTTGCTTAAGCATTATTGGTAGTGTGTTTTTATTTATGCAGTTGTGTGATTTCCCAATTTTGTCATTTTCTTTCTGAAACATATTCATTTATGTTTGCACAAAAGTAACTAATATTGCACCCATCAAATGAATAATCGAGTGTTATGATGAGCATGAACTCTCATTGAGTTAAGTGATTGAAAGAATACTATAACAGTCTAGTAGAATGGCGGTTTTACATATTGGAATTATTTGTGTGTTTTTGTAATTATGTTTTGCATTTCTTAGCATTACTTTGTTCTTTATGTAGCTTAACAAAACTCTATTTATGCAGCTAAAGCAGTGAACAATTCTCCTTATGCATTATAGGATAGATTACAACTAGTACATGCATATATTTTGCATTGCACTTCATCAATTACGATCCCCAGGTTGATAATTTAATGTAGCAGAGTTTAACTAATTGAACTAAATGACACTCGACATATTGTCCCAATTGCATGAGGACATGTCACCAACAAGTTTAATAATTACATATTAGTTGCATTTTTATTATTGCGGACCTTTGCTTTGTCCCATTTTGTATGATGATGGGTCTCTTATTCATATATATTAAAATGGGTTTCTTATTTTATTGCATTGTCAAATGTTGTAAAACGTTGTGTTGTCGATCAATTAATAGATGGATGATTTACATCGTTATAAATAACAGAGGTGTAATACATTGGATAATGCATTAATGTAATTATTATATCAAAACACAATAACAAAAATATAAAAATCAATATTATTATAAAAAAAACATTTGGTTTTGAGGTGATTAATTGAAAATTTGTAAAAAATACAATTAATAAAATATATATGTATCAGGCCCTGGGGGTGTAGATCAGTTGGAGATAGAGTGCACTGTTAAGGCACTCCTTGCGACATCATTAGTTCAAACCTCACCTAGTCCGTGTGTCGGGCTTGGGGGGTATGCGGTGCACCTGGAGGTTATAGTGGTAGCAGTCGGAATTGACCCTGTCTCACATGAGTACGAGCCCTCTCTAGTTGTATATTTCACCACACACACACACACATCGATGCATTGTAATCCTTTGAAGTCACTAAATAACGTGTGCCATAAAATAGACATTGATGTGTTTTTATGAGTCATACACAGCGATGCCTATTAATTACATTGAAGCATTGGTGCTAAAATTTGTGAAAAATCATTGTTACTTTAAATGACATAACATATAATTATTTTTATAGTTTCAAAATACTACGATGAACATGATTAGAATACGCAGTAGGGATTTACATATAATATATGCACCGATGCTTAGTAACAAATAATGGTGCCGACATCTCATCTCAAGTATTCAAAATTTCACTTCCCTTCGGTGCACTTGGTAATATAGGGACTGGTGCATACAAATTATATGAGCATTGATGTGCGATAAAAAATAAAAAAAAACGACCCAATGCGTAATATTTATATAAGCACCAATGCAACATGTAACAAAAAAAATAGAATCAACGTGTAATAGTTATACGAGCACTAGTGCTTTTAGGTTTATGTATGCATCAATGCGTGTTATGTAAACATGCATTTATGCGTGTTATGTAAACATGCAATGGTGTGTGTTACCAATATAAGCACTTAAAAAAAAACCTACACATGTCCATTTTTTTTTAGTTATAGGGAACATCCATTAAAACCTCTACTACAAATAACGAAGTTTTTTTTTTATTTTGTTCCCAATCTTGTAACACTAAAAACCTCCACCACAAGGTGTTCCCCTTGTAGTGAGAAGACATTCCCAAAGCAACCTTTATAACACATGAAGGCTACTATGAGTTATTGGTCATGCCTTTTGGGTTAACTAATGCTCCTTCAACTTTTCAAAGCCTTATGAACAAAATTTTTTGACCCAAACTTAGAAAGTTTGTGTTGGTTTTATTTGATGATATACTTATTTATAGAAAATCATGTGAATACCACATTAGATATGTGGATAAATTCCTACAAATTCTTGAGAACAATAAATTATATGTAAAAAGATCCAAATGTTCTTTTGGGAAACAAGAAGTAGAGTATTTGGGTCATATTGTTTCAAGGGAACGGGTTAAGGTGGTGTTGTGGGATAAATATACCCTGTAGGAGTTACCTCCCTTAGGCTCTTCCTAGACCTAAGACACAATAGATATGCAAGTTGTATATTTTCCTAGATCTAAATCATACATGAAAAGATCTACGAGATAAAAGGATGATAAGCATACCTGATGCTTCGACGGTTGTCCCTGCATGCTCCTTTGAAGATATCCTTCTCTTTCATGAACACATGTCTATACGCATAGGAAAACAAACAAAACACCTTTCACAAGATCAAACGTAACATGTACAAAACATAGGTCTAATAATATATCACAAAGACATGAAAATATTAACTCTCTATGAAGATTACAATCACCATATACAATCAATCAGAGGGAAAAAACATGTGCATCTTCTATTAATAAGACAAAAAGATTGCAATTTGCATACAAATAGCTTGATGATGCTTGTCCCAATTTCCTTGCCCAAGCTTCGTAATCAATCTGACATTATAAGTTTACTCTATCTTTTCCTCCCTCTTTTTCCATGAGAGACCCTCAATACATAGGATGGAAGAGATGAGATGGTGGATAACTCTTAGACACTCAAAATAACAAGCTTCTCTAGGTCGAATTACAAGAAATCTGAGCTTGATCCCATCTCATTGTAACCATTCCTAATTTGAGAGTAACATACCCGGTCGCACCTTGCATACCTACAAGATGCGACCGGTCGTGATTTGCAAGAGAGCAAGGGGTGACCATAAATTTGGGTCACTAGCTGTAAAAGGAGAACTCGCTATCAGGTAAAAGGATGGTGTATACTCAAGGGAAAAGTGATATAACTTAGTGTTTCGGCCTGCTAACCTCTAGAGAATATCAATCAGGTAATCATGTGGCAAATAATTGTATAATAGGTGGACCCTCAAAAGATCCAAGCTATTACAAAATGACCTATTCCTACTAACATCAAGAGCTTAGAGTTTTGGGGTCCTACAAGATATTATCAAGAATTCGTTAAGAATTATGCACGCATTGTAGGCCCACTCACATCTCTCTTTAAGAAAAAATCATTCATATGAAAGGAAGATGTTACCTTTGCATTCTCACTCTTAAAGGATGCAATGTCTTCTACACCATTATTGGAAACACTTGATTTTGGTAAAACATTCACAGTTGAATGTGATACAGCAAGACAATGAATTGAACCAATATTAACACAAGAAGGGAGACCATTGGCCTTTGAAAGTAAACAATTAAAGGGAAATGACTTGGTGAAATCTACATGTGAAAAAGAAATGGCAACAATTTCTTGCAATAAAAAATGGTGACAATATCTCATTGGGAGGCATTTTAAAGTCAAGACAAACCATGATAGCCTAACATACTTTTTGGAGCAAAGATTGTCATTATAAGAGCAACAAAAATGCAAGAGTTTGATTTTAAAATAATTTACAAAAGGGGAAGGACAATGTGGTAGCAGATGCCCTTTCTAGAATAAAAGAAGCCTCAAGTTTATATTCCATTACATCTTCCATTCTTGTGTGGTTGGAAGAAGCTAGCCATGAATGACAAAATGACAATAGTACTAGTAAGAAAATACAATGTTTAAAGGAATGGATGAACTTTATGGAACACTAAGAGTGGAAGAGAGATATCCTTTGGTATAATGGTAGAATATTTTTATGCCCTCAATCAAATTTGAAGCAACAAATATTAAGGGAGTCTCATGACTCTTTGATGGCAGGACATTCAGGGTTCCTTAAAACATATAAAAGGATCAAAAAATATTTTTTTGGGGAAGGAATGAAGAAATATTTTCAAAAAATTGTAAGAGAATGTCAAGTTTTCTAAAGAAATAAAGGAGAGACAGTAAAATCTCCAGGTTTACTTCAACCTTTACACATACCTAATCAAAGATGGGAAGAGATATAATTGGATTTCATTACAGGTTTACCGAAATCAAAAGGTAAGGATGTCATTTTTGTGGTAGTGGATAGACTCACAAAATATACACAATTTTGTGGAATTCAAAGTACATATATGGCAAGTCAAATGGCAGAAGTGTTCATGAAGGAAATTCGTAGACTTCATGGATTTCCTAAAGTAATAGTAAGTGACAAAGATCCAAAATTCACAGGAAATTTTTGGAAATAATTATGGAAGATGAGTGGAACAACACTAGCTATGAGTTCAACATATCATCCACAAACAGATGGTCAAACATAAATAGTTAACAAATGTTTAGAGGGATACCTACATTGTTATTCTTTAGACAAACCATCTCTATGGGTGAAGTGGCTTCCTTTAGCAGAATGGTGGTATAATACCACCTATCACATATCTACTAAGATGTCCCCATTTGAAGCCCTTTTTGGATATCTGGCTCCTAGTATCTCATACTTTTTGCAGGACCAGTCGAAAGTAAGGGACATAGAGTCACGTGTGGAGAAGACTAAAGAAACTTTGGCAATACTCGAGGAAAACTTTCAAATGGCACTAAACAAGATGAAACAACAAGCAAGTCAACATTGAAGTGAAAGACAATTTGAGGAGGGTGATTGGATATTTTTGAGACTACAACCTTATAAGCAATCTACTCTTAAACATAAGAAGAATAATAAATTAATTCCAAAAATTTATGGACCCTACAAGATTATTCGCAAGATTGGACAAGTGGCGTATGAGTTAGATTTTCCTTCTTCTCGCATTCATAAGATTTTTCATGTATCTTGCATAAAAAAGGTTTTGGGACAAACTATGGCAATGTAGGCATAACTTCCATAATTAGGTGAAGAAGGGAAGTTGATTCTTTAACCAAAAAAAGTTATATATCGACGTTCTATATCTCTTCGGAATAGAACCAATATGGAGTACCTAATCAAGTAGAATAATATGCCTCTAGAAGAAGCTACATGGGAAAATGAGTAGTTCATGAAGAAACACCCTCGATTACAAGCTTTGAAGGCAAATAATTTTTAAAGAGAGGGGGCTATGTTAAGGCCCTAACACTCATTTATTACTAGTTTATTAGTTATGGTTAGGTCGGCTTAGGGTATGTTACATCATGCTCACTTTATCTCTTATTAGTCATTGCCAAAACAGGACTATAGCAATGAATTTGCTATTGATTTGACATTAATTTGCTTTATATTTTAAATTTGTTTGTAAAATGTAATGTTTAACTTAAGAAAATAAATATTTTTTTTTTGATATAGTAAAAATATTTATTTTTCTCATGTCTAATTGGTTAATATATTTCAAGTCTTATTGTTGCCTTCACGTATTTCAATATTTAAAATTAATTGCACAATCAATAACAAAGATTATAATTAGTTGTACAACATATATATCATTTATTACACAGCCACAATAAAAATATTTTTTT
>SNQJ01S0140592.1:0-25020 GCA_010110895.2 Picea sitchensis
AATTCAAAGTGAATACAAAATAAATTATTTCAATAATAATTTTAATGGATAAATTAGAAGTGGCCCCAACTCTAAAATAAGGAAAGTGGGGCCAAGTGACCTAGAAGATGTTTTTAAGGAAGCTACTTGGAGAGTATAAATAAGAGGCAAGGCTCTCTCATTTCAATCACACTTGAGAATATTGAATATCTATAGATGTCTGAGGTTTACAAATGATATCTAAGCTGAAATTCTGAGGAAAATGAAGAAAAGAAGGCCGAAATGCAAGGAAGGATAAATTATTTTGATGGTGCTTTCTAAGGTATGTTATTTTTAGGTCATCTCACCATTTTATCTATAAATTTTTTTATATAATGATTCTGATAATAAAATTGTTATGAAAGTGAGAAAACATATCCAAGTATCTGTGTTTAAAAATTCAGATTGTGGGTCGTTGTAGTTTTGGATTTACACTCTGTGGAAAATAGGGTTTGTGGCCAGTCCTGAAACTAGTCAAAATCAGGTGTTTCGGGTAAAAACGTCATAACTTATTCATAACAGATCCAAATTTAGTGAGACCAAATGTGTTGGTTAGGGTACAGTATGTAGTATTCTCTGTAACAGTTTCAGATTATTGCATCAAATATTTTGTGTGGGGAACGCTCTACAAGGTTGCTCTCTAGAATAAGCCAGAATTCAACAAGGTTTGCCATTTTTGCTATAACTCCTTTTATGAGAGGTTCCAAGTAGTGACACTTGGAGGAATTGCATAAAACACACTGAAGAAAATTGTGTATCAGTTTCATATCTTTATACATTACATATTCAAAGTTATTATTACTTCAAGTTAGGGTTGTTGACTAATCCAAAACTAGGCATGTGAGACTAAAGCAAAGTTTGATGAAAATGCTAGTATCTTGTTTTTAAAGTTAAGGAAGGTTTGCAGGAATGTGATAATATACACCAAGTCTGTTACAAAGCTACAAATCATATTTGGATGATAAAATTGATGATGTCTTTTGGTTGTGGCACATGTTGAGTACATGGTTGAGACAAGTAGTTGATGAGTTGACACATACATGAAGTGTATAGTTGATGATGTTGGTAAATATTGATGATTCATAGTTTATGAGTAGTTGACACACTGAAGAACATTTTTATCAGTTTCAGAGCTTTGTTACATTACAGGTTCAAAGCTATGATTACTTCAAGTTGTAGGGTTGTTGACTAATCCAAACTAGGCATGTGAGACTAAAGAAAAGTTTGGATGAAAATGCTAGTATCTTGTTTTTTAAAGTTAAGGAAGGTTTGCAGGAATGTGATTATATACCCCAGGTATATTACATATCTACAACCTATATTTGGATGATAAAATTGATGAGGGCTTTTGATTGTGGCAATACCTGAGTACATGGTTGAGACAAGTAGGTTGATGAGTTGACACATACATGAAGTATATAGTTGATGATGTTGGCAATATTGATGATTCATAGGCTTTTAGAGAAGGACACACGATTGGAAACATACTGGCAACCACGGTTGGATGCATCAATATGGTACAATGATTACAGGTTGGTGCATGGTTGATGCACTTGTTTATGGTACAGGTTGATTGCAGGCTGATTACAGGTTGAGGTACAGGCTGATGGATGGTTCAAACTTATTGGTACAGGTTCATAGTGGTATATCTCACAGTGATAGTGGACAGTGGTTCCACTATTCTACTTCTACTGTGTGGTGGTGGATTCAGGCAAGGATGTGTGGTTGTAGCCACCTTCCATTGTAGCCGGAGAACATCGGGGCTTGTAGCCTCCTTCGCTGTAATGCAGATTTGGGGAGTTGGAGCTCTTAGGGTTGTAGCTCGAGAGAAACTAGGGAGGTTGGAGCCTTCGAAGTTGCACCGAAAACAAAGGAAGTTAAGAAAGCCCAATGAATGTAATTCTTCAAGACATATAAGAGAAATCATTCGGTGGTTTTCTCCGACGGTTTCACGAAACACTGTAAAATCGCATGTGTGTGGATTGTTTATTTATTACTGCTCATTTTTATCCAATAATGAGCAGTTATAATTTTACATTGATATAACATTTGAAGAAAAGGATTATACTCACGTAAGCATTACCATTCACCCCATCTCTCAAGCACTGAATCGCTTAATTAAAGAAAATTTCATCAAATATTTTTATATCCCCAAACTATTCTCTGTTTTAAATTTTGATGAAAGGGCATGCCCCGATAATTTGTCTTTGCCCTATGCCTCTTGTGTCGAAACTCATCTTCAAAATCGAATTGCTACTGCAAGGAATGGTTTAGTTTTAAAATGTTCTTCTCACGAAAAATTGTCACTGGTTCACTTACCTTCCTTGGCTGATTCCTTCTTGAACATGTTCTCTTTTACTCTCCATGCATTCTCTTTCAACTGCCACTTTTTCTTCTACAGGGCGAGAATGATATATTTTGATAGTAGAATTGTCAACATACCATTCAATTTTTAACTGTCTAACAAAATTTTCGGGCTGGGTAAGCAAAGGAAGGAACGGTACTGTGATTCTTGATTTTGTATGGCGCTGGAGTGTTTGAAAAAGAGATATGTTGGTTTCAATGCATGCATTTGGAGCAGAGATGAGGATGAAGGATGCGAAGGGAGTGCTAGAGGAGAATGAAAATGAGAGTGTAGGGGTAGAATTATTTCTTATGGAGGTAAAAAAAACGTGGGTACTATGATGTACAAGTGTACCACCTTTGTATAGGTCGATCATTATTGGGGATGCCCTTTTTCTTCATTTATACCTTTGTACTTCCACTCTTCCTTGTAATCATCATAGGAAACGATTTTGAAAATGTGTTTATCCAACTTATGACTCCTTGATTCATTTTCTTTGAGTAACCATCCACTTTATAATGCTTAAGGCATTCTCCTTATGACCCCTTCCTCAATATGTACAAACAACAATTCAATATGTGTGCAAACATCAACTTCCGTCTCCATATATGTATGCAACTTATGTCTTCATAAAACATAGCATTTAACATTTCCAAAACAATATATTTGTCTAATCAAGTTGATAGTCATGTTTTGAAAGTGTATGTAAGTATTTTGGAAACCATAAAATATTTGCAAGAATAACTTCCATGCTCTTGTTGTTTGATAGTGAAACCTTAAGTCTTTCTTATAGCTCCTTTGGAGACCAAACTGGTTGCCTTGAGTAACAAAATTTATGCTATGAAGGTATATGAAATGAAGTGATGAAAATATGATGTAGGAAGGTAAAGATAGGATTTTTATCATTGTTTTAGCTTATGAAGAATTTTCCAAAATTTTAAAGCATTAAAATGAAAAATGTATACTAACTTGTTTGCTCATTGTGTTTTGCCCGACTGAAGTTGGATGGAATGTTGCTGCAAGTCCTAAAATTTGATAAAGTTCTTCTTGTATTTCTTTTTCTTAGTATCTTCATCAGGTCCCTCTGATAGATGAAATTGATATTCTTTATGTTTTCTCTGGTCCCTCTGCTGGATGCATTGATTCGTGATCCTCTCATCGGATGCATTTCTCTTGAAATGAATGATGCCATCTATATAAGGCTTGAAAGGTCTTCAAAAATTTCGAATTTATACCTTATCCCCCTCATCCTTATTTATTGATTTGTCCTCAAGTCTTTGACACAAAAACTTTTCAAAAAAAATGCTATGTACAAATGCATGTTGTAAATGAAACTAGAAGGTAAAAAAAATGTTTTTGGAGAATTTTGATTTCAATAATTGACTTGGTTTTCCAATGTACTTGAGTTTATTTGTGTCGCTTGCCCGGTTTTCAACAATTAAAATTCTTTTATATATATATATATATATAATATTTGGTTTTTGGTTTTTTATGAGGAATGTGAAGGGGACATGATTGTTTGTCCAACACTTCCATCTCATGTTGTTGAGATATCTTCTGCAAAAAGTATTCCTTGTTGAAAGGCTTATTTTAGAGCTTTAGCCTATGTCCATTCACTGTGAATGAGCTTGCCTCATCATCTATAGTTTGTAGTTTGACTGAGCCATTGTCATACACCTCTGCAATCTCATATGGACCAAGTCAATGAGTTGTAAATCAGATTTGAAAAATTTGAATTTTGAATCAAATAACAAGTCTAGCCTCCCACTTTGAACTCTGCTTTTCTTGATGTATTTATCATGCCAATGTGCCCCTTGTTGCCGTGATCAATGTTGTGTCTAATTAGTCAGTCAGTTTCATCTCATCCAACTCATTCAATTGCATGATCCTCTCTCTTTGTGCTTCAGAAAGATCTATTCCTAAATCAATCGCTAGTTTAAAAGTATGAAGTTGAAATTATATAGATAACAAAACTTGCTTACCATAGACTAGCTTATAAGGAGTGAACCTAACACTGTCTATTTTTCCAGGTGATTTTTTTATGCCCATAATGCTTCATGAAGCTTATCTCACCAATATTTCCTATGTATTTGGATTGTCTTGGTCATGCTTGCTTCCAAAGTTTTGTTAGTATATTCCACCCGTCCATTTGCTTGTGGATGATAAAGTGTAGATTGGATGCTTGATCCGACATTTGTCTGCTATGTCTTCACCGGGGCCTTAGAAGTAAACTGCGCTCCTTGGTCTGCTATAAATCTCCTGTACTCCAAATCTGAAAAATATTTCTTCAAAGAGAAAGTCTACCATTGACTGTTTTGTAGCTCTCACTAATGCTTTGGCTTCCACCACTTTGTAAATACAATCAATACATACTAATATGTACTACTTCCTCTTTGATGGTGGATTTATTGACCAATGAAATCAAGAGCCCATTTTCAAATGGCTCAATGTGAACTTGTGGCTTGAGGGGCATCTCAGCTGGAAGTGGCTTTCCATCCTTTGGCAACTATCACAGCTCCTAACATATTTCTTGGAATCTTTAAAGATGGATGGCCATACCCTCAAATTGAGTATTTTATATGTTGTCCTTATGTGCAAAATGACCACCACAAGGTACATCATGGCAAGCTTTCAATATTTCTAAAATTCATTCTGTCGAGGTACCTTTCTAATTATGAGATCATATCCTATTAAAAAGAGGTCTCCATCAATCCATGAGTATCTAACACTTTGTTTAATTATCTTTTTCTTTTCTTTGGATGTAAAAGAAGAAGGTAACATCCCTGATGATAAATAATTAGCTATATCAACATACCATGGAGTTATAACTGAAATGGAAAAATAGGTGCTCATCAGAAAAATTATCCGAGACAGGAACAATCTCACCATAATTGTTTAATCGAGATAGAAATCAGCCACTTGATTTTCTCCTTCAAGTCTAATTCACATGCTAGATGTTGAATTATTGCATCAATAACAACCATCTTGTTATCCCACATTATAAATAGGTTTGTTCATGAGATATATAATGGAAGAATGATATGTATGGATAAAGACTTCATAACCAATGATGTAATGACGAAACTTATTCACAACATGTACTATTGCCAACATTTCTTTCTCTATGATTGTGTAATTCAACTTTGCAGGGGTTCAAGTTTTGCTAATGAAGTAAATAGCATAAGTCATAGTATTTTCCTTGACCCAATGATGTCCCTATTGTAGTATTTGATGCATTTGTAGAGATGTGAAATGGAAAAGTCCAATTAGGCCCTCTTAAGATAGGTGATGTTGATAGCTTTTCCTTGAGCTTCTAGAAGGCATTTTGACAATCATCATTCCAATGAAACTTTACATCCTTTGCAAGTAATGGAATAATGCCAAACTACTTTGCCAACATTTTCAATGAATCTCTGCATATTGCATATCTAAGAAAAATTCTCACATCTTTTTTGGCTGATTGGTTTTGGTATATTTACAATGATTTGTATTTTTTTGTAGGATCCACTGTAATTCCTGTTGATGAAATGTGATGGCCCAATACTATTCCTTCAGCTAACATCATGAAAAACATTTTTTCATTGCTAAGAGACAATTTGTTTCTATGCATCTTATAAAGACTTTTTCCAAAATTTTCATGAATTATCAAAAGAATTACCATGCACATAGAAATCATCCATGTATACCTCTACATTCATGTATTAAATCGACAAAAAATACAGGACCTGCTTGAAAAGTAGTTGGTGTGTTACATAAACCAAAAGGTAATGCCCTATAAGAATATGTACCCCAAGGGCATGTAAAAGTATTTTTTATGATCTTCTAATGCTATATTGATTTGATTATAGCCACTAAATCCATCTAGGAATGGGAAAAATATATTTTCCCACTTAGCATCTAAGACTGGATCTATGAATGGTAATGGAAAATGATCTCTATACATTTTGCTTAATTTATACCACCCAAATTCCTCCATTTTCATTTTTTAGGGTACAACAACCAATGGAGAAACCCATTGGACTGTCGTAGATAGGTAGATGAATCCTACCTTAATAATTTTTGCAATTCTTCTTGACTACCTTTCAACATTGAATTCATTCTTCGTTGTGGTTGCCTTAGAGGTCTTTTGTTATCATCTGTGTAGATATGAAGAGTGCATGCTCTGTAGATGAATCCCCTGTATATCAGTATATTCTCAAGCAAATGCTTTATGATATTTCTTCAATAATGCAATCAATTGTTCTTCCAGATGGTTCAAATATTCAAATATTTCAGACTAATTTCAATTATCTTTCTTGGAGTATTTGTCATGGAGATAACTGAAAAAATGTTATTAAACATGATTCCAAAGAATGGATTGTGCAATTTTCTTGAAAATTATGTTCTAAAATCTGATCTGTAGCAATGTATTGTATGTCTCTTAATTCTTCCGAGATATCTGGTTCAGAGATGAAATAGTCTAACAGATCTTCAATATTTTCCTCTCTAAAATCAAAATCTTGATTAATTCTTAAGATAGGTTGAATTACTTTTTCTTGTTGTTTCTTTGTTTCATCAAACCAAGGTAATTTATCTATTATAGAAGGTTTTTAGCAGGAGGATAAAGTGTGATTCGTTTCCTTTCAGTCCCATGTGAGCACCTATATTCCCGCTCTACAACCGATGAAAGATCAATCAGGGCTAACCAAGGTCTTCCAAGAATCAATGGATGGCCTCCTAGATTAGATTTTTGTTGAAGAACTAGGAAATCTAATCGGATACCCCAAGAATCCAAAGAAACTGCAATATCTTCAAGTATACCTTCAATAACTACTTTAGATCTATATCATCTAATTCTAGACCCAGAGTGGTTATCGGGGATTTGTAGATTCAGCCCTTTCAGATTCAAATATCTCATTGTATCTAATGTCATCACATTGATAGCTGCTCTTAAGTCAATTAATGTTTTAGAGATTGAAAAATTGTTGATTGTTATTGTTACCATTGGAATTCCCGGATCAACATATTTTTCAATTGAAATAGTATTTGACATTAGGCCTGCTAAATTTCCAATTACATGAGTTGTTGGTGGATCCTTCTTTCTTTTGTTGGTTTTCTTTGAACATAATTCCTTAATTGCTTTTGTATAGATTGGGATATCTTTGATAGATTGCAATAAAGGAATTTTCACACATACATTTTTTAATTCATCTAAGACATCAAACTCAGGAAGAGAGATTGGTAATTTTTCCTTAACCAACCTTTCTAGAAAAGGAGGTGTTTGGGTATTTATTCTTTTACTCCTCTGGATTTGATTGTCTATTGGTAACTTTTATGTTCTAGGAATCTCCTCTTTTTCAATTTGTTCTTCTATAATAACAGGAGAATCCTTTTGTAAAACTTTCCTAGACCTTAAGTGGATGTTTTGAAGAGGAAGGATTGAGTATGTAGAAAATGATGTTCCTTCATCAATGTTATACATGGGTTTTTCCACTTTGTTATTAGGATTTGAGATTGGTTGGGATGGTAATTGAGTTGGTCTAGGTGGAGGCTGGTTAGATGGTAGTTGGATTTGTTGTGGCTGGGTTAGTTGTGGTGCAGGTAGTGATTGCTAAGAATATGAATTTTGTGGTTGATTCTGCTGGAATTGTTGATAAGGAAAAGGTTGGTATGGCTGTTGGTATGGCTATTGGTAGGGCTGTTGGTATGGTTATTGGTATGGATGATTTCCATGAGCATATCCTCGCCAACCTTGAGGAGGTTGGCTTTGGTTCTGATGAGGAGGCCAATCTTTCCAAGGCATGGGTGCATTCCATGAATTTTGAATAGGATATTGAAAATTTTGAGGAAACTGTTGAGAGAATTGAGGAGTAGAATTTTGAGACATACCTGTGAAACGTGGCTGCCAAGGTTTTCTTGGTTCTAAGTAGTAATGAGATTCCATTCCTTATCCTTCTTCCATGTGAGTAGCCTGCAATTCTTTCAACTTTGGAAAATCATCAGTTGCATGGTTATCTGTACACAATCCACAAATCTGAATTTTGTCTAAAGGACAATCTTTCAATGCATGTTTCTTCCTACACTTAGCACAAAACATGGATAATACTTGATCTTGTTCCTCTTGTTTCTTTTTAGCTTTTAATGTGTCAATTTGTGAACCAAGTGTGCTCATGATATCAGTTTTAAATTTCTCAAATAGATGCCCTAATTTTGATTTAGTAACACCATTTGAAATTGATTTGGTTGCCTTTGTCATAGTATCTCTTTGTCCTTGACCTCTTTTAGCTTTTCCCCTTGAATACTTCTTACATAATTGAACAATTTTTGGGAAAGGTTGGTGAGAACTATCCCCTGCCCCCATTAAATTAAGAGCATCCAAATTTTCATCTGAAATCCCTTTCAAAAAGATAGTACGACTGACATCCAAAGGAAGATTAGATTGCTTAGATTTGTGCACATTATAGAGAAATTTTTCTAAATATTCCTCTAAGATTTCATATTCACTTTGAGACATTTTAAAGATATCTTCTTTAGGGTCTTTGGACTTACAATAGGGCTGATATTTAGCAAGAAATTTCCTTTTCATGTCATCCCAGTATACTATGGTTTCTTCTCCCAACCCCATGAACCATTTCAATGCATATCCTGTCAAAGTTGCAGGAAATAAACAAATTTTTTGAGCATCATTGGTATATACATATGTTAGACAAACAATATCAAATTCAAACATGAAAGCATCAGGGTCTTCAGTAGACATACCAAAGAAATTTGGAAGAACACAAGGAGGAATATTCTTCATTTTTACTTCATCTCCTAAGATGGTTGGTGTATCAATAATTGGAAATGCAAATGTAGTATGTTCTTCTTCCCCCTCTTCATCATTTCCTCCTCCTCGTGTTTCTTCTCGATGTGATTCTCTGTGCTCTCGTTCTTTCCTTTCTCTTTCTTCATTTATTTTCCTTTCTAATTCCCTTTCCATTCTCTCCCTTTCTTGTCTATCAGCTTCTGACATTGCAAAGAAGTTTTCTGTAGTATAATTAGATATTTCTATTGGAAAAAGAGGTTGCCCTATTTGTTGAAAAATAAGTTTTTTTCCTTCTTTTTTCTTTCCTACAGAAGATATTTATGATTTTGTTTGTTTCTTCTTTACCTCATGAGCCAACAAAATTTGTCTTTCTATGAGAGTTAACCTTTGTCCTGAACGTTGTTTTTCTTCTAATTCTTCCAAAGTGATCTTTCCAACAATTGGTGTAGTAGATTTGTATTTCTCAGTTGCAGATGTTCCTGCTCCTATAGATGGTTGATTAGTTTTTGGGGGGTTTTGTTTCAAAAATCTACCTTTATCATCCCTATGTTTAGACATAAAGAAACATAACTAGAATTAATTTTGTTCTGTGTTTTTTTTTTTTTTAAAGAAAAATCTTCCTATGAGTTTTCTAAGCCTATCTCTAAATGTGCCTCCCCGACAATGACACCAAAATGTTGGGCTCCAACCTATTGATGTAAATTAGAGTGCAATTGATTTTCAATCTGATGTTTGTAAGGCTTAGAGGCACATCCAAAATATATGGATTTAGAGATAACTTTTGTTCTTTCAGTGGAAATAAATCAAAAGCTAATCTAAGTGTTGAGTATGAAAGGAAATTCTAAGATTATTTAAAGAAGGTGTATTCATAGATCTCTTACCATTAATCAACAATTAGAGTATAAAAACATTCAACTAGTTTTAAGTATTCAAAACAGTGAGCATTCAAACTAAACTAGAAGCTTATAAATGTCTGAAAAGGGTAAACTCTTTTACAAGAGATACATTCTTTGATTTCCCACATTCATTAGCCAGATAAATTGATCAAATAAAACACAACAGTGTTATCTACAACATAATGTAAACTGAACTAAACCTCATACCAAAATTTGCTTGAAATGAATGAAAAAGGAGAAGTGTACTAGCTTGGCAAAGGGGGCCCTCTAGTGATTCACTTGTACACCTAAGTTGTCTAAGCTAAGAAGGAACTTCCAACAACATTCACATAATCATATCATATGCATCATCAATGAAAAAACACAAAACTGATCTCAAGACTGCCAATTCGAAGTTTTCTTCATTAACATCCAAGATCTCATACTAGTCCATGTCTTGGAGTATTTATACAAGAGTTTTGAAACTAAAAACGCTAAGAAACCTCCTAAAGATAATAATTAGATCCATTAAATATGCTAGGAAGGTCGAATACCCCCTTCATATTCATAAAATATGAACAAATCCCAAGAAAATCTAAAACTGTCCATGATTTTATGCTAAAACAGGGTATTTTCTGCTGAAGTGGCCCTATTTGACCAGCGTTGACCGAACACTTGGAAAGCTCAGATCTCGAAGCTGATAGGTATTCATACATCCTTTTACATCAAGGATCATGAACCATGTCTCATATTTCACCCAGTTGTCCTGCAAGTACATGAACCTAGGAGCAATTACGAGATTTAGTCAAATCCTGTAATTTTTGATAAATTTTTAATTTTAATGCCAAAAATTCGAAAATTCAATTATTAAGCTAAGGAATGATAAATGTACATTGCATAAGATATTTTATGGAAAATATGGAATAATATGAAGTCAAAATGGATGGTTTTGGAGGCAAAAGTATAGTTTATGGAGTGGAAGGAAGCATAAAAATGTACTCAACAGTGCTCCTGTGAAATCAGATATGCAATGACACAAACCAACCAACATGAATGCAACAATAGTAGGATTCAATGACAACCTAAACATGTGATCAAGGAATAATGTAATAAAATACTAATGATTTTATGGGAAAGAGACATGCCACCGTATTATATTAATGAAAAGTAGAAGATACAACTGAATTTCCTTGATGTCGCAAGTTCCCTTTTAGTGGTCCTTTGTTCCAACACACACATACACTTGCTCTGAAATTCGTATGAAGAGAATCCAAAAAATCTTGATGGACAAATGGAGGCCTCAAGCATCACTTGAAACAAGATTCTTCACACAGTCTTTAGCCTATTCTTTCATCAATTCTCTGCTTAATCTTGCTTAACATTTTCCATGAGAAGCCCATGATTATATAGGAGAAGGTGAAGTGGTTAAAAGGATGAGGGTGATCCCACCAAATCAGAGAAACCATTAATATCACAACCATATGGACGTCATCTCACATTCTAGAAGATTCCCCTTCTAGAAACTTTGTGAACCTCTTTCTTCTTTTAGCCTTCAAATGCCACCACACCCTGCTTATATAGCAGCCTGCGGAAACCCCACGGGCCAGGTATAGAGAAGCCTGCGGAAATCAAGGATTTTCGCACTGTGTAATACTTGCAGCCTGCGACGTCCTTCCAAAATTTAGTGTTGTAGAAGAAGAAAACAATTGTTTTTCTCAAGAAAAAGATCATTTTGAGAGCCTGAACACATGCTTGTAAAATTATCATCAGGGTGACCAAAATAATGTGTAAAAAAACTTGGGGTTTTTTCATATTTTGAGAGTCTAAAAACACTTAAACATAACTCTCCCAGTTCCATTTTCGTAAAGTAGTTTGATGAGACCGAAAAAGTGATAAACTACCGCCCATTGAATGTTTTCTTCAAATACTTTTACGAGCGTGAAAAGAACAAGGTCCCTCGTCAATCTTTTCATTTTTATGGAGTGTGAAAAGAGCTTAAAGGGTACTCCATGGGTTTCAATTTTTGTATTACCATGACGAGTATGAAAAAATGACAAAAGTATACTCGGTTGTGTTCTCATCGATTTTTGAGCACGAGAAAGAATAAAGACTAGGCTCAAGGTTTTTCTGAAAAACACTAAAAAGTGTTGATATATGTAAAAAACAAAAAAGTGAATCAAGAAAAATCATCCATACAACATTTTTCAAGGCCTTAATCTTCACATCTGCAGGAAATAATAGACTCACGCGGCCATTAGACTATTAGGGTATGATAAAAGGCATTAAAATAATATAAAATATTATAAGAAAAAAAAAAAAGGGAAATAAAAAGGAGATAAGACCTATTATTGCTATTTCATTTGCATTTCATTCAAAACTTGTCTAGAAACTCCTTTTTCACTTCATATTTCGGCTGTCGATTGCGAGAAACATAGGCGACCATTCAACAAACGGTCTCTGTCAACACGGTAAGCTCGTCATCCTCTACTTTTTAAGTGGATTGAAATTCGTTTACTTTGGTTAAAAGGTAGTTTTTGGATGAGTTTTTGGGTTGGTAGGGTCGCACTAAGGCCACCGCAAGTGACTAGTATCAGGACCTGCGGAAACCCTGCACTATACTAAAAATTCGGTTGCGGCGGCCAAAAACCCAAAAAATTATGTATGCGTTTTCCCAAAAAAGAATTTCAAAATCAATGTTTGAGGATGCTAACTTCCTTTCCTCGTCTCCATGCAGGTATTTGATTGCCAAAATGTTATAATGGAGAGAACAGGAACACGAGGATGATGATTTCATGGCCTTGAATGATCCAGGCAGCGTCAATGCCCTTCGACAATGCAGATTATTAAAAAAAAAAAAAATCTAGGGCATGAGAGCCCAGCTGAGGCTACTAGAGTACCTGGTCCACATGTGAGATGTAGACCAATAGGTAGTTCATTTGGGTGTCCATGTTATTTCCTTGTACATCGAAGACATTTACTTCTTGACGGGGTTATCCCATCGTGGAGCACACGTGACCTTAACAGGAGGTCGGGGTGGAAGCCTTCCGATGAGTGAATACATCAATCACTATTGTGAACCCGAGGTTGAGAGATGCAAAGGAAAGGTAGCCATCAGAGGAGTTCGGGATTTGACTCTCTGAACTATTCTTTTCACCATTGCATGGATGGCAGGGAACGCATCTCTGCACATGGCTCTTCAGAGCTATTTTAAGTATGTTATGGAATGCACAGAACCTCGTGTGTTCAACTGGTGCGATAGTCTTCTTTGCAGTATGAAGAGACAGTTGACCAAGAGAAAGAACGGGGAGCTGAAGAAATTTGGGTATGGATCCATTTTGGTGTCTTTCTTCCTAGAAAAAGTCTGTCATTTACGCTTGCAGGTAGAGTGGGGTATACCAGGTCCATGGGATCCGTGAATGAAGCGATGGTGTGATCTCATGGCCCAGCATGTAGCGGGTCCAATTATTAAATACAACAATGCATTTTTTGATTGGTTGAGGCCTCAAATCTTGATGATCGATGATTATGCGTATGCCGGGATGGACTTTCACAATGACCCCGACTTGGTTCTACCTGAGGGTTTTCAGTGGGGGGACCTAGGTAATAAAAACATTTTGCTTTTATGGTGTTTTTGTAAATTTTTAAAGTATAAGATGTTTTTTTTATGTATTTTCAATCCAATGATTAATCAAAACATTTTGACCATGGAGATGTAGGCACACCGGCCTCGGAGTACATCCCCCATCCAGAGGCGAGGGGAGGCAGTAGTAGTAGCAGGATGGGATGTCGATTATTACGAAGCAGTCGAGCATAATCTAGAGGGATTGATAGCAGACATCCCAGACATCTCGATCAACGAGATCCCAAGGCGATATCAACACCACACCATAGGCGTGTCTGGTTCACTTAGCTGACTACTTCGTAGGGTGGCACATGCAGTAGTATGCTACCATGAGTAGCACCCATGATGCTATTTGGTAGAAGTTGTGGGCTTCATATTTTGAGATTTTGGTCTTCAGACGGAAAACAATTTTTTGTATAAAACTTTTATCGTTATATATATATATATACATGAGGCTTCTACTAGCTTATTTTTCTTTGTATACAACATGTGATGTGTGATTGGATTTATAAATGTCTCAGATGTCTTTCTAACACATAATTAGCTAATGTATTTAGACATCTAGGAATGTGTTGATACTCAATATAATCAAAATAACATTCCAAGAGGCGAATTTGTAGATATACCCATAACAAAGTAGGACTTCGGATAACATAGACATTACTTAACTGCAGTACTACTAGATGTGAATCGAGTCATACAACTAGGTGACAGATCCCAAGTGAAATAGCGTCGGTCAATAATTCGATGACTGCATGATATTATGCAATATTATTGGTTGCACGACTGAGGCAAACACCATGCAGACTTATAAGTTCGTTTGTAGGTGCATAGATTTCCCACGCAGGAGAAGCTACGTTCTAAGTACTGCGAATAGCGCCATCGATGAAGCTAATGTGGGGTAGCAAAGACTCCGACATCTGGAAACCAAGCACAACGTAAGGTAAGTGGTCGACGGTGGAAACCAAATAACGTAAAAAGCACACAAAAAAGTAGCACACAAAAAGTATGGTACAGTAAAAATACAAGCACTCATGCAAATATAGCCTAAGAATAGTACTTCTTCAAGTAAATCCCATTTCTAGGTTCACTCAGAGGAATGCCATCATAATCTGGGTTCACTCAAAAGATTCCAAATCGTGTAATGATATGATTCAATATGAATAGGGTTGTAGTTTTTCCGGTATTGTCAATTGTAGGCATTGCCTCGGCCCATTTCGTGAAATAATCCATGACTACGATGATGTATCCATGCTCCCCAAACGAGTGAGGGTTACATGTCATGAAATAGATACCCCATTTAGCGAAAGGACCAATGGAAACTACAGGGTGTAAAGGAGCGGGATGAGATCTTATCTTGTGATTATATGTTTGGCAAGCATGGCATTTCTGGACAACAACTATACAGTATTTAAATAAAGAAGGACATAAGTACCCTGCTTGTAAGATATTTTGGGCAGTGGCATACCCATAGATATGACTACCACACACCCATAATGGCAGTCATTCAAATATTTCTCATCCTCATCAAAGGTAAGACAACATTGGAATATAGAGTCAACACCACGATGATAAAGGGTGTCATCGAGAATGATGTATTGATGGGCTTGATACCGTATGCAATGACGGTCTGTACTAGAGAGTTCAGGCTGGAAAGTTTGAGTCTGGAGATAAATGATGATATCTCCATACCAAGCATCATCGGAACTGATCAGAAAAAGGGATTCGTCCGGTAGGGAATCCTCTGTCACATTTTCTGTTTTAGCGGAGGGAAGATCACATATCAGTTCGGCAAAAACCAATGACTTCTTCGACTTAGCATGTTCAAACTCTAAGTAGAACTCTTGGAGGATGACAATCCATTTGGAGTACTTCCCCCCTATCAATTGGCATGTAAGGATATGTTGCATAGGGTTTCAAGCAGAAATTACAGTGGTCTTGCGTAATAGGATATAGTGACAAAAATGTTGAACAACTTGAACAGCTGCCAAGGCCATTTTTTCTACATGTAAATATTTGGCTTCGGTGGTCATGAGACTCCAACTCAAATAATAGATTACATGTTCATCGTGCAAATCATCTTCTTGGAATAAAACCATGGAAATGGTAGAGTCCGAAGTGGCGAGGTAAAGGAAATAATATCGATTGTAATTTGGTGGGAAAAGTAGTGGTGTACGTGTAAGGGAAAGATTCAAAGATTCGAAGGATTTGTTCACAAGCTCATCTCAGATGAATGTAGAACCTCTCTTTAACAATTGAGTAAATCCTAATGTTAAATCAACATAATTTGGGATGAAAGGACGCAAAAAGTTTGCCTTCCCTTGCAAACTTTGGAGTTGGCGTAAGGTAGAAGGAGGATGTAGATTTAGTATGGCCTAGACCTTTAGAGGATCCACCCTAATTCCCAGACATGACACAATAAAACCCAGAAGTAGGTCGGACTCCACACAAAAAACACATTTGTGTGGGTTTAAACGTATACGGTAGTAACAACAGCGAAGGAAAATGGCTTGGAGATGGGTCGGGTGGTCTTGGCGATGCATGGAATGCGTCGGTAGATCATCGAGATATGGTTGTACGATGTGATTTATATCATGAAAAGCATAAGACATGGAACGTTGAAAAGTCGCACCAGCGTTCTTTAAACCGAAAGGAAGTTTTCGGTAGGAAAAAGTACCCCAAGGACAAATGAAAGCAATTTTGTGTTGATCTGCGAGTAAAATGTTGATCTGGTTATAGCCAGAGAAACCGTCCATTAATGAGAATATTTCACTCCTGGCACAATCATCGACGATCTGGTCAATGAAGGGGATTGAAAAGTTGTCCTTGGGAAAATCTTTATTAATATTCGTATAATCGACGCATACACGAATTGTGCCTTGTTTTTTATTGACTGGAATGAGGTTGGATACCCAATCAGTTAAAGCCATAGGATAGATAAAACCATCCTTGAGAAGTTTTTCGACTTTGATTTTGATGATGGCGGATTTACGGGGGTGGACTGGGTGAAGTCTCTGTCGAATGGGTTTAGCATTCAGACATGTCTTAATTTCATGTACAACGATATCGGGGTCAATACTCGACATCTCTTCGTAGCTCCAAGCGAAAACGTCACAGAATTCCTGAAAAATAGCTTTATAAGTGACGTCTTCATCATTGGAACAAGCAGCTCCGATATGAACATTTTCAACAATTCCAGGTTTGATGGATATGTTAAGAGGAATAGTGAGTGAAATATTACTCAAGTTCCCTTCGTAAAGTACATCGTGGTTTGACTTAGGAACAGAGGAAATCACAACAACGGTTGACGAAGTTGAAATCCGTTGGTAGTTCTCTATGGTGTGTTGTTCGAGGAAGAGAATGGACCGATGATGCCCATCGTCCCATGGGGTATCTTCCATGGACATAACTGACATAATCATCTCGTATGTAGGAAAAATGATGTGAAACAGATCAGGAGATGAATCACCAATAGAGGGGGTAGAAGGGGTTGTTGATTGAATGGCTTGATAAGCAGATTCAACTGGACTCAAAGGCATTTGTTTTCCATAGCGAAGATAATCACTAGGGTCAGGTAATATCCACGGGTCATGAGACGAGGCGGTTTCACGGACAAAGGTAGAGATCATGTTGATTAAGGTGACAAAAGGAGGTGGAATGTCGGGTGGTGGGATTGGGAATGTACCCATTAAAGTAGAATCTTTAAGAAGACCCACATCGACATTCTCGTACCCGGGAGGTTTCTTCAAAATGAAAGGTACGTTGCTAGTACGAGAATTAGAGTTAAAGAAGGCCAGTTGGTTGGAAGTAACCACCTTTCCTTGGTGTGGGAAACGTAACACATGGAAAAGTGTGGAGACAACTGCATGCATGGAATCAATCCAGCTATGGCCAAGTAAGAGTTTGTAATCAAGAGGTGCATCGAAGACCTTGACCTCGTCGTTGACCGGTTTTCCTTCCAACGTAATAGGCAATGAAGGAAGAACATCGTAGGGTTTAAAACCAGAGCCATTGAAGGACTTGAGTGTGTTGTGTGATTCAGTGAGAGAAGGAGAGTCGATGGCTTTCCAACAAGTAATAGACATGTTGCACGTCAAGGCGTCCTCGTCAATGATGGTTCTACGGATATTCTTGTTTTCTATGACAACTTGTATATGAAACGCTAGTTGAGGAGGTAGCTTTGGAATGTGATATTTTAATTCAAAGATTATCAAATTGGTATCTGTAGGGTCAATTCTACCAATAGCCTTTAACAAAGCCTTCCGCTGCGTGGGGAAACTTTGAAGGACTTTGAGAGCTGACATCGCGGAGGGTGCTTGTGCAAGATCTTCTACAATGTTGTAGTTTTGAGTAGCATGTGCATGAGGGTTGAAGGTAGACTTTTTAAGGAGGACCATTGGGAGGTGAAGTTGAGGGAGTCAGTTGTACCAACGAAGGTGGTATTTCATCAAATTTATCCTTTGAGGGAGAGTAATATTTGGCCTGAGTGGTGATAGCAATGTCGTTCTTTTTTGAATCACCCATACACATAAGGACGTATGAAGCGGTGGAAGGAGAGGGTTGGTCATGAATGACCAATTGGGCCTTTTGTTGAGAAGGGAAAGGTTGTGACAAAACGACAGGTGTGGGAGGCTTCACGATCCCTTGAAGGAACTTAGTGACCTCAGCATGTCTTGGGAAATCTTTCATGTAGTGATCATCACCACAGATAAGGAAAGGATATCTCAGTTTGTATTTATCACTATCATCAACAGGTTGTGTTTTAGTTTTCTCAGATTGTGGGTTATTTTTATCCTCCTTGTTCTTACCCTTCCCTTTTTTAGATTTATTCTTTCCGGCAGGGGTAGATTGAACGGAGTTAACCTCAGAGTTTTTTCCGGTGGAAGGAGTAGGAGTCAGATCATTCTGAACATTAGAAGCATTAGACTTGGGGTTGGTGGGAGAGGCATGCGTAGATTGAGGTTGAGCATGGAAATTTCCAATCACACCATCAGTTGCATGAGAGGCGGCAAGGTTAGTTGAGGTAGCAGTGGTAGAAGGGTGAGGTGCATCAGGGAGTAAGACGTAAAGAGTACCCATTTGAGAATAAATGAGATCAAGGTATTGAGTGTGACTGATTGCCTTTTCTTCTGTGACAACTCCACCCATGGCAATGTCATGAGAGATTTTATTCACAAATGATTTCGTGAACCACTATGCCAATAATTGATCAGGAAGATCAAGTTTTTTCAAACGTCGTCTTCGTCGCCACTCATGAAGGTGATCGAAGATGTGAGTGGATTTATTTTGCTTGAAGGAACTCAAAATCTTGGTTCCTGTTTCATAACAGATCGACATATGGTAGTGTGTAAGGAAAGCCATGGCGAGGATATTAAATTCGGTGAAGAATCCTCATGGTAATTCTATATACCACTTTGCAGCTGAACCCATAAGAGTTCATTGGAAGAGTTGTAACCGAATGGAGTCTTCCATCAAAGAGTTGGATGAACACCAAAGGTGAAAAGTCATGACATGGTTGTTTGGGTCCTCTCCAGATTTACCGTTGAATTTAGGAATGTCGGACGGTATAACGGGGAAATGAGGAGAATGTAGGATAGGGTCATTCAAGATTCTAGAGAAGTCGAGTAGATCCAAAGTGGCTAAAAAGGGCAATTGTCTATTCATGTGAGGGTACTGGTGACTTTGGGGAGGAAGTTCCATCGGTATACCAGTAGGACCATAACCAGTTTTCATGTAATGTGAAGATCCTGGTAGATTCAGGTGTGGGTGTGGAGGCATGTATCCCATAGGGTTGTACTAATTAGGGATGTGTTGAGCTCTCAACACACCCTAAAAAATTCTTTGCCAAATTTTACTTTTCGGGTACCACTTAATCTTTTGGTAGTGTCTATTTCGAAACAGTGTTGTTTTCGCCTATCATTGTTTTCTGTAAGCTCTCCTTGACTCTTTAAAAGCTTCCATGAACATGTATAAACCATCATAACTTAAAGGGATTAACTTTTGATTAAATAATTAAGGACTAAATCGTTTCACTCGACGTGTCCAAAATTCGGCACCCAGAAGAATCAAAGATGAAAGAAAATCGTCCCAGAAAACTAAGGACATCGATCGCCAATTTTTGTCGGCGTCGGTAAAAGGGATTTGTTCTTTCATGATAATCATTTCAAAATAAATTTTTCGATAGCCGATTTCATTCGGCATCGGCGAAAAACAAAAGGAAGTAGTCGTTTGTGGGGAAAGGGAGGAATCATCGATGGCCGATCCCGTAAAAACATTCTGACATCAGCTACTTGTGAGGATCCAAACTCACAAGGAGCATAAAACATTTTCAAGACCACCGACTCCCAAAACACTTCGTCATTGACGATTTTCCAAGAAGCTAGCCCAAGGAACAGGATGCGATAAAATCGTCGATGGTCGATCACGTAAAAACATATCGGCATTGGTGATTCCTAGGCTTGGTTAGGAAGCACGTAATTGAAAGAAGGTTACCACCTTTGTTGGTGCTCATGAGTGATGTCACCAGTCTTCACCTACCACGTGTCACATTAGAACCATCCGATGAAAGTAGTCGGGGTCGATATTTTTCTTTTGTAAAAAGGTATCAACAAAAAAAACTCGTAGCTCTGCGCCAATCCCCAACATCCCCATTCAAAAAATAACATGATGGGACATTTTAGCTCTAAGATACACTGGATACGATGCATTTAATTAATTAACTAATTCCAAGATCACGCATTAGTTTATAATTGATGCCAAAGTGAAATGACCATTTTAATATGTAGATACAATGCATCTCCCTCCGCGCCTCCGCTGTCAACCTACGTAAAATTGATTACAAAGATTTGGCGGTAAGTAGTTTTAAATTTTGTCCCATTACTTGTATTAATAGCTTGATGCGATTGGTAAGTTATCTCTCGCTATATTACCCTGAATTATTATGAGCCAGAGAATTATGCGTGCAAATAAGTATGGAACATCTAGAGGAGAGAGACAAACGACCCGGAGAAATCTTCCAAGGTATAGTGAGTATTAAGCAACAAAGTTTAGTAAGCATACAAGTATGTACCAGTTTGGTTTTTTTGTTTCCACATCACATGTGAATTAGGATCTAATATTACTCTATGTGTCGGTCCTAATTGAGCGTCTTCGGTTTCAGGAACGATGCCTCTGAAGAAACCTACCACTAGGAAATCTCCTAGAGTCCCAAAGCTGCAAGAATCAGAAGCAGGAGAGGGCTCCTCCCCAGCCGTTGCAAGAAAATTGGAATTCACTTCCAAGCCAATGCCCATCACCAAGATGATCACCAAAGAAGCCTTCGCTCAGCTCCCGGCCTTTGGGGACACAGAGGAAAACATTAGTACCAAGACAACATTCCCGCGATGGGAAGAACTGTTCAAGGAAATCAAGCACGAAGAATTCCCCAAATATGCCCCACATAGCGATCCTAACACAAGGAAGCTGGATGACGAGGTCGTCATCAACATCCACAAGGCTTGCCTACACATGGTGGCGAGCAGGTCTTCTGTATTCCCTTGCATTGAGCTTTTGAAATGGCTCATTTATCACACTTATGCACATAAGTGTGTAAATAATGATGATAGTGGTCAAATCATTGGGGTTTTCCTCCCAGTAGAAGTCCAAAAGTATTACAAGCTCAGGGATCCAGATGAACGTTTGAGCACGCATTTTATTCTGAAGTTTTATTAGAAGCACGACACCAGCAAAATCATGGTGTCCTGGTGGAGAGAAGACAAAAAGTTCACCAACCAAAACTTCGGTTGGTACCCGACGACCAACCTCAGACAACCTTATATCTATCTAATGGATCTCCTTTGCCAGTTGCATGGGGAGAAAGATCGTTCCAGGTTTTTAGAGGCATGGATGCCTTTGGATTATACTATCGCCATCTTTGGAACAAGCTTCAATTGGGGTGCTATCATCTCCAAACAACTTAGCACCTACAATCTATAGGCTCAGCAGCCGAAGGAAGGAGAAATACTGCCTTCTACATGGCGTCTTATCTATTGGACGTCATCTGTGCAAGAAATTCCTTTATCGGAATGAACCTGAGCTGGCACGCTTATGAGCTCCCGGTCCATGTCTACTTCGGTATCTTGTGGGAGAATAGGTATAAAATATCCTACTCTCTCATTTGCAACCAATTTATCAAACCTATTCATTTTTTACTATTCAAGAAAGAGTGCCCAAGGTTGTCTGATGTAGCCAAAAGGTTATATCGAAAGTCCATCACTGGTACCTGGACGATAGAGAAACCTACATCAGGGTTTTCGGCACCACAGGAGCACCACATTTGCTACCTATATATGTCCCCGACCGACTGGTACTAGGGGAAATATGTTACCAAACTATCTTGCAGGGCTACAACGCCTCTCTGGTGAAAGATAAGAAGTGGGCATCCATACCCTATGGGTTCCATATCGGCTTCTACCAGGTTAAAGACACTGCGCAGGCCAAGAAAGAGGGATTATGTCAATTGGAATTTTGGTTCCAGATAGGACTTTTTGTCAAGCACGATCCCAAAGGTCTGGTCTCGAAACATGCATCACAAGTATCACCCTGTTGGCCTTATGCTCACGACCGGTTTGAGGATAAAATTTTCACTGAAAATGCTGAATACTGGGATGAGGTGGTGGGAAGAATGGTTGACCCCAAAATAACGAATTTCAAGGCCATGAGTTGGGAAGAGAAAGCGACGTCCTTGGATGAAAGAGCACAAAGAGTGGAATAAATTTGCAGGACCAAGGAATAAATGGTAACATTTGAATTGGCTAAAACGATGGAAGCTTCCCAGGAAGCCCCTGTACAGAACTGGAATTTTCTCGGAACTCCAGGTGCAAGGGAAAGAGGGACACTTTTGATCCAACATGCTCAGCAAGTGATAGATCTGGTGTCGAATAATCCAGCCCTCTTATCAAGCGTTCCGACCAGTAACCCAGAAGAGAGCCCAACAGGGGTAGATGACTCTGAGCTCACAGACCTTGGTAACATCAAGGGGTCAGATGACCCTGAATCCACATTGCCGCTAGCCAATTCACTAGCAGGCGTGACAATTCAATTAGATTCGGGTCGGGTGTTGGTCGAAACAAGTGTGCCTAACCCTCTGACCGATTTCATAGATATATACAATGATGATGAGAGTCCGAAGGCATCTCAAGAAACCTCTGTGCATGTAGAAGAAGAAAAGGGAGCTGAGGAAAAAACACCTCTTGTTCCCAATGTTCAGAGTCAAGAGGACACACAAGAAGGAAAAGGAGCCAAAAGCGGCCTAGACACAGAAATTCCCGATGCGCCGAAAACATGAGCAAGTAGTCCCAAGGACAAGTAAAAAGAAAGATCCCCACAGAAGGACGTCGGTGATGCCACATCTAGAATACAAGAAAGTATTGAGCTCACTCCTAACACATCTATTCCACTTGAAAATCAGGTCCTCGACAAACAATGGGAGGAGGCCGGGCCTTCAGAGCGAAACAAGGAGGTTCAAGAGTCTGATATTGAACAAATATATACCATTGGTAGCCTGGGAAACACGCTCACATTGGGTGACCAATAGATACCAGAGCCGGTAGACGAGGTAGAAGACATCTATGAAATCTCCTATGATCAAAAGAGGAAGGCCATCGTGAAAAAGGACTGCTAAGAAGAGAAGTATTACTGTGGACCGCTCTATTTTGGTTACCACAGAGGAAAGCTTGATCAACACAGCAGATGTTCACACGTCTGAACTAATAGGCGTGGGAAGATCCCTCTTTGATGCTGACCAGGATAGGTCCAGGAGAGATGAAAGAGAACTAGCTGATACTCTGAAGGAACTAGAACACTTGCACCATATTGTTGAGTATTACAAGGGCGCCACACAGACAATGGTATATTTGAAGAGTGAGTTTTCAAGATTTTAAAATGAGTACAAGAAAGAAAGAACACTGAAAATATAATTGAATTCTAGGAGGACACTCTCATGGCCCTCGTAGCATGCAAGGATATGGAACAATGGCATGAAATAGCACAACAAGCGGTGGATGGCTCGAATACATTGAAGCAGTGCAACAGGGTCGAGAAAAGGAAGAACATGGAATTCGGCTGTTAAGCAAAAGTAGCCTTGACCGCATAAAGAGGTTCGCAGAATACTGGACTAAGATGTCTTGGGACCCACATCGAGAGATCCAAGAACAATATTCCAAGTGCCAGAAGCACTGGGATAAAATTAATAAAGTGATGAAAGATATCAAGCTCCCCGAGTTCGGCAACCCCAGTGAATTTATGGACATAAGAGACGTGCTCAAGATATATGCTGAGCAAGACTCCCTATGGACCAAAGAGTGCGTGAAGGTAGTCGATGCGAGGCCGGGACAGGTGCAACAATTCACAGAATACCCGATCAGAGCTAAAACCATGTTGCAACAACTAAATTCCACCTTGGTAAAATACTGAGCACATGCAACATACATCAGAGGGATATATGCGGCCCCAATGGAACAACACAGATTCCCATGGGCCCATACTTGTGAAGAACTCTTTATCATATGGTCTAATTATGAAATAATCCACCTTTTTTAAGAAACAACTTGGGTGGACTATTGAAAGACTATCAGATGATGATGCCACGTGGCGATTTTTTGATTAGCTCAAATTGTATTTTTCCGTTAATTACTGTTAAGACTTTATATTATAAATAGGAACATCGACCGATGGTCTAATGGTCGATGGTTTGTTGCAAGAACTCTTTTCTTTCTAGTTGTTAAGAATTATTTTGGAGTTGCTATGAATTAAGAAGTCCTTTTGGACCAGAGACAAAGTTGTTTTCATCATATGCATGTGTAATTGAGCCTGGAGAAGAACTATTTCCTATTCGGTTCATGAGAAGATGTAACAAGTAAGAGATATCTAATATATTGTCAAGTTATTTGGTGCAATCGCTTTGATGTTCTTTTCTCTAATGATGGAAATGATGAATCGTTGTGTCGGTATATGATGAAGGATTATGGTGGATGAATTATTTTTCCTGCTATTGATCTTATCATATATGTGTTTTCTTCTAATAATTAGTATTCTCAAACAGTAATTGGATGCTCACATGGTTAATGTATTATTACTAGGCCTGTGGTATAGGATTATTTGCATGTTTGAGCAGCGGGTTATCCCAAGCTCAGCCTATTCTGTAGTAGTCAAATTTGCTCTCAACTTGTTTCTTGGATAGTTTAGGTTAAAATCTCAGCTAGCGACCGAGTGCTCACACGGTTAATGTATTATTTTTATTTTTTTTGTGTCTGGAGGAATCAGCAACTAGTTGGGCACGTGCTCGCGTTACACGTGGCCGTGTTATCCAACCGCTACCCCTATAACCTCCAGGTGTGCC
>SNQJ01S0140592.1:25030-37181 GCA_010110895.2 Picea sitchensis
GTATCTCTGGGTGCAACCACACATTCGACCACTACCTCAAGGTGTCCCCATGGCTCCAGGTAAAGCCCTCACGAGAATTGAACCTTGCCCAACGGTGAAAAACTCCTCGCTTTCCACCATTGGATCCAACCCCTTTGGGCCACGGTTAATGTATTATTACTAGGCCTGTGGTAAACGATTATTGTCTGCATGCTGGATTGAGTGTTATCCCGAGCCTAGCCTTTCCCAGTCATTAGAATTCCTTATCGTTGTGTGGTCAAGTTGGTTTATACCGGTTTTTCCTCATGTTTATCCTAACTAAAGAGAAAATACCAAAAGAGAAATTCCCAACTGAAGGAGATGCCTTCACAAGAAAAAATAAAGCCCATCAACTAAATTGGTCGGATCGCGTGATTTGGAGAACCATTCCAATCACAAATGTTGCAGAGTCTAATTGGGCCTCGGTGGCGGGTTTGGTTCCTACTGTTGAAGAGGGGATTTAATCCCCATCAACAGAATTGGCGCTAGAAGGAGGGCCTGAGAATGAATGGTTTAATATGTAAGTTATATGATATTTCCAACAGTCTATAGATTCGTAACGACCCACATGCATGGCTAGTCACCCAACAAACAACCCACCTTTACCGAGTACTCCCGAATCAAATAACTCACCCCACTTCAAGGAAGGAAATCTTCACCCTGAAATACCTTATGCCCTCCCTCACGAGGAAGTAAATCAGTTTAGAAAGATTACCAAAGCCTACGCCCGGAAAATTGGCACGTTTCCCTTCACCCCCATCCTTCCTCGAATAAAACAACAAAGTAGACTAGTGGTCAACACTACCGATGAGGTTTTTGTACACTCCATCGAAGACTTAATAGATTTCATGATCACTGAAATCCAAGAACCTCTTGACCTTATACCCGAGACTCCAGCTGGCGACATCTCTGAACCTAACAATCTTTCGGAAGAGGAAGAGCCTAACTCCGACTCTGAAGATATGGAAGAGAACAATGGTCATGAGGAGGAGAGAGAAGTTCCACTTCAAGACAACCAACCTTGGTTGGTCGGGGACGTTGTGGCCATCCCTGGACGAGTACATAATCTCCCTCAGCACTCGGAACTTGGCTTCCACTTGGTATTTTAACTTGCCAGTAGGACCCATAACCAACTGGACTAAGTTAAAAAAGGATTTCCTAGACAAATTTTCCGAAGAAACTACCGCAGGAGCCCTTATGGCCGAATTATTCACAACCACCATGACCCCAAAGGAAAGGATCAAAGATTTCTAATGCTCTTTCGAAATCTATTTCCATGTTCGTTAAAAGAGCCTCTAAGCAAGCCCTCGCGGAGAATTTCAAAGAAGCCAAGATGATAGAGTTCCAGATGAAAGGGTGTAAATAAGGCTAGGCATCTCTAGAGAGAAAAGAAAGCCAGCCCCCTCCGAAGAGAGGACTCCTCTTGACTAGACGTCAGGGAAGCCGGCTGAACCAACTCCCGATAAGGGTAGTGGAGATATAGAAGACCTGCAACGCATGGTCAAGAAACTATCAAATGAGATTATAGATATGAAAATAAATGCAGGTGAGGGAAAGCAAGACCAAAGGCCCTATAAGCCTTTCTTTAAAAGAAACCAACCTTTCAAAGAAATTGAACCTCCCCCAACCAACCTAAACATTGACTTAGGGAATGTCACGTCTGATTCTTTCTGTACTTATCACCAAGAGAGACACTCATAAAGGGAATGTCCTTAGTGGGTCCATGCCATGAATTTAATGGCCAATCATTTTCTGGGTGAAGTCTCTCTGACCGAACCATCCAGTAGTTCGGCATTTAACATTGTCGATCAGGAAGAGGTTGACCCACCATAAGACATGGCCATGCTGATATGGGATCCCAACGTGATCACGTGTTTGGATGATCTGTTTAAACCTCAGGCACCACCCACAGAGATATCAGTGGAACAAACACGTAGTAAGGGTCAACCCAACCCAAAGGATACCGATGCCACCCATGTCTCACAAAGTAAATTAACCCCCGATCGCCCGAGAATGCCTTTCTCTCCCGATAAAAAACCTCTAAGCATCCATACACAAGAATATCCTAAGCTAGATTATAACGTAGTCGAAGATTTGAAGAAAGTGAAAGCTAATATATTAGTTATGGACGTATGTAGAATCCCTCAGCAGAAATACCTTCTAGTGCAGGCTCTAAGTTCGGCAGAAAACTCGACCACCGACGATGGTTAGGAGAAGAATGTGCCCCCTACGTATTTGGAAAGAAAACCAACGATAAACACTTTCTCAGAAGGTAGGAAGGAGAGACCTTCCGTGCCTCCTTTCCTTTTAATGTTCGAAGTCTTCAATAAGAATATTCACAATTGTCTGGTAGATTCCACAACGTCTTCTAATGCCATGCTCTTGGCCGTTTGTAATAAAATAGGTGTTGTCCCTCTCAAAAGTGATAAGCATGTTATACAACTAGACATAACACAAGTCAAGGTTGTGGGGTAACTCAAACATGTGATGATCAGGATAGCGACACATCCTAATTTCGTGCAGGTGATTGATATCATTGTAGTGGATATCGTTGGGGAATATGGGCTATTATTGAGCTGAGATTGGTCCGAAAATATAAATGGATACTTTAGTACTGACTGGGCACAACTTTGGCTAACACTGAAAGGATACAAGAACATGATCCGAATTGATAGGGATAGATATCTGAAGCATACGATCACCGATCTGGAAGCCTCGAACAAACCAGACTCCATTGATTTCCTCATACTGGGTAATTATTCTTGTGACTCCTACTTCGAGAACTTCCCTCTCCTCATATATGATGCTCTGCTTACTGTTACACATGATTTTGGTCACTCTGGTGATGTTTCTACAAGTGATGTATTCAGGCTCCCACAAGGACTTTTTGCCTAAGAAACGTGACTGCTATCTTCTTCCAAAAACACATTTTTAAGGTGAGTTCACATGCTTCCTATGGTATAGGGTGTGAAAATCCCTCATTCTCCCAGGCCACCCACACTTAGGGTGTGAACTGTTTGCAGTCTGCTCTATAGGTAGGGTGCGAACCTGTTTTTAAGCTTGAAGAAGAGAAGAGGTCACGAAGGTTCTAGAAGGGGATCTTCTAGAAAATGGGTTGGCATTCACATGGTTGGAATCCTACTGACTTCTTAGATTTAGTGGGATCATCCTCACCCATGTAACCATCTCTCCTTCTCCTATATATTGAAAGGATTCTCATGGAAAATATTAAGCAAGATTGAATGGAGAATTGGTGAAAGAATTGTGTGAAGAACCCTGCTTGGATAGAAGCTTGGAGACTCTTTTTGTCCCACCAAGTGGTATTGGATCTTCTTCATGCAAGTATAGAGAAAGTGTGTGTGTTGGAACCAAGGGTCACTAAAAGGAATCTTGTGACATCAAGGCGATTTGGTTGTATCTTTTACTTTCAATTAATATAATACAGTGGCATGTCCCTTTCCCATAAAATTACTCTTATTTTGTTGCATAACTCCTTGATCATATGCATAGGTTGACATTGAATATACTTTGTTGTCTTCACTTTGTTTGGTTTTTTTTGTCTTGGACTTGATTTCACAAGAGCACCGAAGCGAAGCAAGAACAACAGAGACCTAAGGAAGTGATGTAAAGGTATGTCCCTCATTCCTTCTTATTAGTAGATTCAATGACTACAACTTAGGGAAAGAGCCGTGTCCTGTCCTGTTTTGTTCTAGATCCAGGAGGATCCAGTGAGATCTGTTAGTGTTTGCACCTACCGATTTATTTGATAACAAAATTGGTGACTTTGTTGGGGATACAAACCATTTTAGTGGTTTTTTCTTGGCCATTTTCTCTTAACCTACCATTTTTCATTCCCAATCAATCTCTGAGTCTTAAGGAGACAATTATAGACTCCCTGGATCTAGAAGTTCCCTCAGAAGTTTTGACCTTTTTCCAAAATTTGCTTGATTACAGACCTTCTCGCACTGCACCCTTCTGTAGCTTACGAGAATCACTAAAGTTCGCACCCTGGTGTTTAGTTCAGTGCAAACTTCTCACAGTCTGCCTATGTCTAGCCTGCAAGAATCCTTGATTCTCGCACTATGCCCTACTCTTAGCCTGTGAACACACTTGTGAAAATTTTGCAATAGGTCTTTTGTGTCCTCAGATGCCTAGGTCTGTTTGTGTGTCTAGGAAGAACTTCTCTGGCTAGTGATTGAATGTTTCTTGACTTCAAATCTCATGAATGATTAGTTTTCATAAATCGAAAGCTCATCTTGATCATTTTTCTCAATTTTTACCTCTTGACCTTTTCTTAATAAGGGTATAATCTCTGGTTTTGAAATCCAAGTGCTTGTTTGTTCGGGAGCCTTCGATTGGTTTTAAAATTTGAGATAAATTGTCCTTTTCAATTGCTTATTACTTGGAAGAGTGTTAGCCATGTGCATTTGAAGAGACTAGTTTTGTCAGTTTGTTATTTTTGTCTTCATTGAAAGATTGGTTTGGGTGTTTGTTATGTATTTCTTTTTCGTTGGTTGCTTGTTTTTTCTTAGTTCCATCCCTGTTGTTTGGTTTCTAATGTAATATTAAAGACATTTTCTTTTTTAAAGCACCCTTGTATTTGAAAAATATTGGCATTCAAGTACTGAAAGACAACGAATAGAGAATTTGCATTGCTCACGATTGTTTGATATTGAATTTCAGAGAAGATCATACATCGTAGTTCGTGTTGTTCCAAAAAACTCCTCGTTTCCCCCTATAAATAGGATTCATCGAACAAAAAATTTGTATCATTCATTCCTATTTATGCATTGTTGGGTCAGAATATCATACAACATCGGTTTCATTTCCATCTCCTTTTGAGTAACAACAACCTTTAACAATATTGCACAATTTTAAAATTTAACTAGTAACTTTTTCTAGGGCTCTTTTACACCAACACTATCTAGGCTAGAGCTTTGGAATAGGCAGTGAGACACACTCTCCAAGGCACAAAACACACAATAGAATCTTTTGATAAGGAGTGTCAAATTCCATTTGCAGCATTTTGTCCTGGGAAGCCCTTCTTACAAAAGGGTCAAACCTGAGGTCGCATCGAGATTGACAGAGTTACTCACCCTGCTTTGTTGATATCAGTGTAGAGATTGCACGTATTACGGGGGTCACTTCAAGGTATACCTACAATGATGAGTGGAAGCCTCTCAAGCTGATTTCGGGCTAGATAACCTGCCCTTGCGTGTGGATCGGACTGTCGACTGTTCCCCCAGGCATCATTTTTGTTGGTGGTAACCTTAGTAGCCTATCTTCTTAGGGTTTTACACAAGGTGACTGTGAAGGGGCAAGTCTTCACGGTACTTGGAATAGACGTTGGCCACACTCACTCGGGCTCCTTGGAGGGTATACCCACGATTATGTGTGGGAGCTTGTACTAGGGTGTAATTCCGTTAAGCAGGTCGTCGAGGTAACTTTTCCACCCTAGCCCAACCCCTTCTTGTCTCGTCGTCGCGACGTTGGATTTCATCACCAACTAGTGACTTCGGAATTGGAAGGTCTTGTTTGCTTGGTTTTGCTTCCTAGATCTTACTAGTGCGTGTTGTTTGTTTACCCAAGTTGGCCATAGAATTTCTTTCGTAATATTCTAACTCGATCACAATTGACCCTCCACGCCGTTCACATAGAATGCAAGGCTTACCCCCCGAAGATCTGGAAGGTTCTCAACCCCTTCCTACCAACTCACCGGAGGGATCTCCTCAACAGAGTGAAGTCCAAGATGTTGCCACTCCACAAGTGGAAATAACTAACTCTCTAGAATGATTATGAATTACCAATTCTCGAGAGGACTTTCGACTTCCTCCCGACTCCAGGAGATGTATTGTGCGAGTGAATTCTTCCATAGATTTAGTTGTTTAGTCTTCTGGATCACCAACCAGACCTTTTATTGGACCTGAGGGTCAAGATCCTTTTTGGACTACTGGAATTTTTAGATGGGATCTCTTTGTCTTAGGAGTAGGCATTGATATCACTATCGCACCTGAGATGCCCGAAACATATGATCCAGACGCAGTACCTTTTACTACTTCCTATTATTTTCCTGGTACAGATACTTCACCAGCCGACCACATATTGACTATCCCCCTACAAACGGTCCATCACACAATGGTCCTAGATACTACGAGTCCTCGCACCAGGACTACAGTGGCTAGCCAAGCCCCCATTTCACCTAGATTCACCCCACTACTTCCACCTGTATATCATGTGTTGAATGCTTCTATTCCTGCTCCTACACAAATATTATCCGTGACTCCTGGCGGTTCCACTCCTTCTGGGCACCATCTTCCCGGTTTCATTCTGACACTTCCTCCACCCCCTTTCAGAGGACCTCTTCCATCCTCTATCGAAGGCACTAATCCTAGTGGCACCATCCCGTATTTCACACCTAATTATCAGACTCCTATTGGTGGACAATTTCACCAAGGAGGCCAAACTCAACCCCCTTTTGCAGGACAAATCCCAATTGGGATGCAAGCCCTGATTGGAGGGAAACCCCCACCTACCCCACCCTATGGAAAAAACATACCTCCTTCCTTGGCCCAATATTGGAATTATCTTATTCAACATAATCCTCACTCGATTGGGGGGTAACAGCCTCAAGTTATCTCCAACATACCCCCCAGTACAGGCCAACCCTATCTAAGTATGTTTAATCCTATTTGGGGCTTGAATGCTCAACCCCACGCCCTTGTTCAAGGGTACAACCCTATGAATTACTTGCCTCCACACCAACAACTGAATCTTCCTGGATCTTCGCATTATAGGCAAACCACTTATGGTCCCACTTGTCTACCGATGGGACTCCCTCCCCAAAGTCACTAGTACCCACATGTGAATAGACAGCTACCCTTCTTAGCCACCCTGGACCTCCTGAATATGTCAAGAATTTTAAATGATCTGATCTATCACTCTCCTCAATGGCCTGCCATACCGGCCAAACTACCATCTGACATCCCTAAATTCAATGGTAAACCAGGAGAGGACCCGATAAATCATGTAATGAATTTTCACCTCTAGTGCTCATCCAACTCCTTGATGGATGACTCTATTCGTTTACGCCTTTTTCGAACCCTCACAGGTTCTGCCACGAAGTGGTATATAGAATTACCATGTGTCTTCTTCACCGACTTCAAAACCCTTGCTATGGCTTTCCTCACCCACTACCAGTTACCGATTCTCTACGAAACGAGAACCGAAATTTTGAGTTGTTTCAAACAAACCAAAGCCACTCATATCTTTGATCACCTTCATGAGTGGTGACAGAGACGACATATCATCAAACTCGAACTTCCCGATCAGTTGTTGGTAGAGTGGTTCAAAAAATCATTTGTGAATGACATTGCTCGTGACATTTCCATGGGTGGAGTTGTCACAGAAGAATAAGCAATCAGTCGTGCCCAATACCTAGACCTCGTTTACTCACAAACGGGTACTCTTTACGACTTACTCCCTGACACACCTCGTCCTTCTACTTCTTCTACTTCAACCACGCCCACTGCTTCTCATGCAATTGACGGTGTGATTGGAGCTTTCTATGCCCAACCACATTCCGTCCAGACCTCTGGAAACAACCCCAAATCCATTTCTTCTAATGTTCCAAATGCTCTGTCTCCTACCCCTCCCACCGGCAAGACTTCTGAGGTAAATTATGTTCAATCTACCCCTGCCGGAAAAAATAAATCCAAAAGAGGAAAGGGTAAGAACAAGGAGGATAATAATAATTCACAAACTGAGAAAACCAAAACACCACCTGTTGATGATAGGGATAAGTGAAAACCTCGATACCCTTGTCTTATCTGTGGTGATGATCACTACACTAAGGATTTTCCAAGACGAGCCGAGGTTACTAAGTTCCTTCAAGGGACCCAAAAACCTCCCACTCCGACCATGTTATCACAACCCTTCCCCTCTCAACAATAGGCCCAATTGGTCCTTCATGACCAACCTTCCCCCTCCAATACATCCTATGTATTAATGAGTATAGGTGATTCAAAGAAGAATGACATCACACTTACCACTCGAGCCAAAGATTATTTTTCCTCCAAAGAGAAGGTTGATGTAATACCTCCTTCATTGGTCCAACCATCTCCCATGAACCCACCTACCAACGGTCCTCTTCATCTCAAACAACTGAGTCTAGATACAGTCCTTCGCCCTCCTCCGAAGGGCATCGTTTGAAAATTGTCTTTCAATCCTCATGCACGTCCTGCCTAGAACTACACTATTGTTGAAGATCTGGCCCAAGCACCATCCACGATGTTATCCCTCAAAGTCCTTCAGAGTTGTCTTATACAATGGAAGGCACTGTTGAAATCTATTGGTGGAATCGACACTATGGATACGAATTTAATATTTTTTGACTTGGAAGATCACATTCCAAGGTTACCCCCTCAACTTTCATTCCAAATACAAGTTATTGTCTCCGACAAAAACATTTGTAGAACAGTTATTGATGAGGGTGCCTTGATTTGTTTCATGTCTATTACCTGTTGGAAAGCCATCGACTCTCCTCCTTTGACTCAATCCCACAACACTCTCAAAGCCTTCAATGGCTCTAGTTTTAAGCCGTATGGTCTACTCCCTTTGTTTCCTATAGAAGGCAAAACGGTCAACGTTGAAGTGGAGATCTTTGATGCTCCTCTCAATTACAACCTTCTACTTGGCCATATCTAGATCGATTCCATGTGCACAGTTGTGTCCACTCTTTTCTGTGTCATGTGTTTCCCCCACCAAGGAAAAGTAGTTACCGTAGACCAATTGGACTTCTTTCACTCGGATTCATGTACCGGCAACGTACCGTTCATTGCAAAAACCCCCCTGGATACGAGAACATCGATGTGGGTCTTCTTAAAGATTCCTCATTGATGGGCACTTTCCCCATCCCACCACCCGATGTTCCACATCTGTTTTTCGCCTCAATCAACATGATATCCACCTCTAGTCATGAAACCCCCGCATCTTGTGACCCATGGATGGTACCCAACCCTGGTGATCATCTTCGATATGGCAGTGAAATTCCATTAAGTCTGGTTGAATCCACTTATCAAGCCATTCAATCGACACCCTTTCTACCCCCTCTCTTGGTGAGTTATCTCTAGATCAATTCCGTGTCATTTTTCCCACGGACGAGATGATTATGTCTGTTATGTCCATGGAAGACACCCCTTGGGACGATGTACATCATCGTTCCATCCTCTTCCTGGAACAACACACCATTGAGGGTTACCAACGGATCTCGACCCCGTCGACCGTTGTCATCATTTCTACCATTCCCGAGTCTACACATGATCTATTCTATGAAGGGAACTTAAGTAACATCTCACCCACCCTCCCCCTCGACATATCCATAAAACCCAGAATTGTTGAAAATGTGCATATCGGAGCTTTGTGTTCCCATGACGAGGTTGTCACCTACAAGACTCTATTCCAAGAATTCTTTGATGTCTTCGCGTGGAGCTATGAATAAATGTCGGGTATTGACCCCGACATTGTGGTACATGAAATTAATACATACTCGGGCGCTAAACCCGTTCGGCAATGACTTCGTCTGGTCCACCCATGTAAAGCAGCCACTATCAAGCTTGAAGTTGAGAAACTTCTTAAGGCTGGCTTCATCTACCCGGTGGCTCTAACTGACTAGGTTTCCAACCTTGTTCTGATCGACAAGAAACAAGGCACAATCCGCGTGTGTGTTGATTATAAGGACATTAACAAAGCTTTCCCTAAAGAAACCTTTCCTACCCCCTTCATTGACCAGATTGTCGACGATTGTGCTGGAAGTGAAATCTTCTCTCTGATGGATGGTTTCTCCGGATATATTCAAATCAATATCGTACCAGCAGACCAACACAAGACCGCTTTTATTTGTCCTTGGGGCACTTTCGCCTATCGGAAAATCCCATTCGGTTTAAAGAATTTTGGTGCAACTTTTCAACGTGCTATGTCTTACGCTTTTCATGACATAAATCACATTGTGCAGCCATATCTCGATGACTTACCCACTCATTCCATGCATCGTGTAGATCATCCAATACACCTCCGCGCCATTTTCCTTCGATGTCGATTTTACCATATACGCTTGAATCCCCACAAATGTGTTTTCTGCTTAGAATCTGGCCGACTTTTGGGCTTTATTTTTTCACGTCAAGGGATCAAGGAAGATCCATTGAAGGTTGAGGCAATTCTCAATCTCCCTCCTCTTTCCTCACTTCGCCAGTTACAAAGTTTTCAAGGGAAGGCAAACTTTCTTCGTCATTTCATCCTGAACTATGCTGAGCTAACTCTTGGATTTAGGCAACTACTCAAGAAAGGTTCTGAGTTCGTATGGGATACCACTACCAACAAAGCTTTTGAAGCTTTGAAACTATCGTTGACACGTACCCCCTACTCTTCCCACCTGATTACAGTCGGGATTATTTCCTTTACCTCACAGCCTCGGACTATACATTCGCTATGGTTCTCATCTAGTAGGATGATTCTCATGATGAACATGTCATCTATTACTTGAGTCGAAGTCTCATGACTACCGAAACCAAGTATTTACATGTTGAAAAACTAGCCTTGGCAGTCGTCCAAGCAGTTCAATGTTTCCGGCACTATATCCTTTTACACAAAACTACGATGATTTCTAACTGCAACCCTATGCAGCACATTCTTACACGTCAATTGCTAGGGGGAATATACTCCAAATGGATCGTAATACTCCAGGAATTAGAATTAGAATTCGAACGCACTAAGTCTAAGAAATCCTTGGTGTTTTCCGAATTAATATGCGACCTTCCCTGCTCTAAGATGGAAAATGTAGCAGAAGATTCATTACCCGATGAATCCCTTTTCCTGATCAGTTCCGATGACCTTTGGTATGGAGATATCATCCTATATCTCCAGACCCAGACTTTCTGGCCCAATTTTTCTAGCATTGACCGCCTTCGAATACGCTACCAAGACTGTTAGTATATTATCCTCAGTGATACTCTTTATTGTTGTGGGATTGACTCTGGTTTTTTATGATGCCTCACGTTTGACGAAGCTGAGAAAGCCTTGAATGAATTCCATTTTGGAGCTTGTGGTGGTCACATGTTTGGGTATGATACTACCCAGAAAATATTACGGGCAGGGTATTTTTGGCCTTCTTTATTCAACCATTGTATAATTGCCATCCAGAAATGCTACGCTTGCCAAACCTACAACAATAAAATACGATCACACCCCGCTCCTCTACACCCTGTGGTCTCCGTTAGTCCTTTTGAGAAATGGGGTATCAATTTCATGACATGTCACCCTCACTCGGTCGAGGGGCATGGATACATTATCATAGTCGTAGATTATTTTACGAAATGGGCCAAGGCGATGCCAACATTCGAAAATACCAGAGAGAATTCATCATTATTCATATTCAATCACATCATTTCTTGTTTTGGTGTTCCTCAGGCTATCGTTACTGATCACAGTAGCCACTTTAGAAACTTCATGATGTCCGACCTCACTGAAAAGTTGGGTCTTCACCATGAAAACTCAACACCCTATTACCCACAAGCCAACGACCAAGTTGAAGCAATAAACAAGGTCCTCATTACCATGCTTCGACGAATGATAGGGATTCACAAAATGAGTTGGTACATGATGTTGTTTTTAGCATTGTGGGCTTATCGAACATTCGTTAAGTCTGCGACCGGGTTTACACCATTCCAGTTATTCTATGGGCTAGAAGCCATCTTGTCGATTGAATGTGAGATACCCTCTTTAAAACTAGCCGTCGAACTTCTCTCAAACACTTTTTCCGAAGAAGAACATATATTGTATCTTATGCAATTAGACGAAACCAGTGGAGATGCCACCCTGGTTATAGACTCCCAGAAGAAACGCGTCAAAGCCCAATACGACAAACATGTCAGGCCATGAGTTTTCTCCGAAGGTGATCTGGTTCTTCTTTACGAACAAGATCAGGATATGCTAGGAGATGGAAAATTTGAAGCTATGTGGCGAGGTCCTTATATCGTCAGACAAGTTTTGGAGAAAGGAGCTTACGAGTTGGTAGACTACGATGGTATCCCTTTGAGTGAACCCAGAAATGGGTTGTAATTAAAGAAGTACTATGCCTAAG
>SNQJ01S0140594.1:0-13457 GCA_010110895.2 Picea sitchensis
CGATTATCCACATATCGTCTTCAATTGTCCCGGTAAGTGATGAGTAGTGTAAGAGACTGATTGTTTCACACATGTCTTCGGTTGACTGGTAACTGGTCATGCCTTGATCCAAAACTTCAACTTCATCATTTATGTCTTCTAAGAGAGTCAAGAGGTGTGTTGAGTTAGGGCGCATCTGAATATCTTCTCTTTGAGCAAGATGCTCCATCACAAGGTGTCGGATCTGAGAATAAGGGTTTTTGCAACTGCTTCTGCTAGTAACCCTAGCTGCAGTGCTTTGGAAGATGCTCTTGCTAGTAACCCTAGCGGCAGTTCCTTAACGAGCTTCAATGTCTAGCAGCTATGTTTCCTTCCATCATTTTAGGCAGACTGAAGGGGTGTGGGCCCATAACCTGTTAGAATATATAAGATTGTGCTTGTTTTACCATTGACGATACCCTCGTCACCCAACCACTAGACGAAGACACCCTCTGAGCACCTTGACCTTGACCGAGAAGAGAATCCTGGTAGATATCCAATAGCCAAGAGAGGCTAATGCACCAAGCAAGAATAGAAACTAAGCTGAACAGATGATCCCACCCAGAAGCTAGCGCACCACTTTCCCAGCTCTCCCAGAAACTTGTGCACCAAAACTGCAACTGCCTGTGCAGATTTGGCTCTCTCTGCAACTACTGAGATGATGAATAATGAGAATTGGTGCCTTGTATTTATAGTGAACTGGGCAGGCTAACTAGGGCCAACTTCTCCTTCTGGGTATCAATAAATTCATTTTAAATGTATTTTTCCAGCCGACAACTTGTCTAGGGTTTCCTTCAATTCTTTGCTTCCTTCCGGAGGATTCTAGTCTTGTCATAGGTCACAATAGAGGTTCATACCTCCTGAAGCTACCATAATATTAACAACCCCCTTCTATAAGAAACTTGTTTGAACCTCTACTGAAGAGAAGAATAAAACCTTGTACGGTTGATAGATGTTTTGGAAATCTACACTTTATGTTGCTAATGTTTCCAAATAAAGAAGTTGTATTCACTTTTCAATGATATGTGTTGTTCATGAATTAGTAGATCATTAACTAAAAGAAATTTTTTTATCAACACTTAAGCAATCAATGAAAAACAGTAAAACTACAGCGTAAGGGATGGTGACACACCATGATTTGGGGGAAATATCCCACAATAGAGAGGAAGAATCTGATGAAAGGAGGGCGGTGGAAACCCCTCCAGATTTGGTCGAAACTGTAAGAAGCCTCATGGAAGAATTACAGAGTTCTAAGGCTGACAGTGAAAGGCTGATAAAGGAACATGAAAATAAGACTCAAATTAATGCATTCTTACTGCAAAGTCTATCAGATATACAAAGGAAACTGCAACATGGTCCAACAGCCAATCACGTGGACATACATCATACTAAGAAAACTCCAAGTCCACCTGAGATACAAAAGCATGGTCCTGAAAGTGGCCACACCAGGAGGAGCACCTCAAGGAAGGCCCAACATGGAGCCAAGAGACACTCACTATAAGATTCCTCTGGTGAGGACACTGACAACTCTAAGGAATATTCTAATGGAAAAAATAGTTCCCATTCCCATACGAAAAGAAAGAAGAGGAAACATTCCAAGAGTCATGACCCTGAAGAGTTCAAGAAATCCAAACCACCCACCTTCGATGGAGAGATTAAAAAGGGGGGAGAAGCATAAGTTTGGCTACTCGTCTTGAAGAAGTACTTCAGAGTCCATGACTACTATGAAAAATTAAAGGCTCGGAACCCCATAAAGACTGGAAGAAGAAAAACAATTCAGGATTCAAGAAGAAGGGGTTTAAATCCCCAATATTTAAGAACCATGGGAAAATATCTAGGATGAGCCTTCCTACTAGAAGTGTGTATCAACAAAAATTTCCACCCAAGAGTGGAAATAAACCTTTCGTAGAAGCCCCAAGTAAGACTGATAACACAAAGAGAGAACCCTTGAAATTTTGGGGTTGTGGAGAAGAACATGTGTTGAGAGACTATCCACATAGGCAACAAAACAATAGGAGGGTCTACAACATCCAAGAGTCTACCACAGTCAATGATGTAGCTAGGAGCATGCCAAAAATTTATGCATCCTTGGATAATAGACAAGTTGACCGCCAAGATTCAGTGATGGAGATGGAAGGTATGATTTCCAACCATCCTGTTTCCATTTAAATTGACCCTGTCTCTAATTTAAGTTATGTTTCCCCTCAAACTATTGATAAATGTAAATTGCAACAAATTAAACATGTTAAATCATGGATGGTACAACTAGCCACTGGAACCAAAAGAAAAGTAACATAGGTCATACCAGCATGCCAATTCATTATGAATGGATTACCCACCCGATCAACCCTAAAAATGCTCCCTTTAGGATCTTATGACATGTTCATTGGCATGGACTGGTTGGTTGCCCATAAAACCAAGTTGTATTGTTACAATAAAAATTTGGAGTGTGAATATGGAGAAGGGAGAAGGATAACCCTACAAGGGATTTGAAAGCATGTCTCAGTGAGACAAATATCATCCCTCCAAGTGAAGAGGTATTGCAGAAAGGGATGTCCCTTGTATGCAATACAAGTGCTGAACTATGTTGAGAACAACAAACCAATCCTAGAGGACCATCCCATATTAAGAGAGTATAAATATGTATTCCCAGGAGAGATGTCAGGTCTAACTCCATGAAGGGACATTGACTTTGCAATAGAACTCGTACCAGTAATGGTGCCAATGTCTAGAGCACCCTATAGAATGAGTACACCAGACCTAGCTGAGCTCAAACTATAGCTAAAGGAGATGTGGGACAAAGGCTAAATTCGGTCTAGTGTGTCTCCATGGGGAGCACCAGCCTTGTTTGTGAAAACTAAGGATGGAACACTCAGATTGTGCATAGATTATAGACAACTCAATAAGGTGAACATCAAGAATAAGTATCCCTTAACAAGGATCAATGACTTGTTCGACCAATTAAGGGGTTCTACAATATTCTCCAAGATTGACTTGAGGTATGGATACCATCAGGTCTGAATTAAGGATGAAGACATCCACAAAACAACCTTTCGGATGAGGTATGGTCACTATGAATTTGTGGTGGTGCAATTTGGGATAACCAATGCACCAACCACTTTTATGTGCTTAATGAATAATGTACTCAGTAAATTCTTAGACAAATTTATATTGGTTTTCATTGATGATATCCTAATCTATTCTAAGAATAGGGAAGAGCGTGAAGAAAATCTCAAGTTAGTGCTTCAATTACTAAGAGAACATCAGCTCTACACTAAGTTTAGTAAGTCTGGATTTTTCCAGAAACAAGTCCATTACTTAGGCCATGTTATTTCTAAAGAAGGGGTGGCAGTTGATCCTGACAAGATCAAATCCATTGTGGATTGGCCTACCCCAAAGGATGTATTTGATATCATATCCTTTATGGGCCTAGCAGGGTACTATAGGAGGTTCATAAAATAATTTTCCAGGATTGGTTTCCCAATCACTTCCCTTGAGAAAAAGGGGGTTAAATTCATTTGGACATCAGAATGTGAAGAAATATTTCAAGAGATGAAATACCTCCTAACCAATGCGCATGTGTTGAATATTGCAGACACAAACAAGGAATTCATTGTGTCTACAGATGCCTACAAGGAAGGGATCAGAGGAGTCCTTATGCAAGAAGGCCATGTGATTTGCTACAAATCCAGAAAATTAATGAGCATGAAGTCAATTATGTGAACCATGATGTGGAATTGGTTGCCACAGTGCATGCTTTAAAAATGTGGAGGCATTACCTCCTAGGTAGAATATTTGTGCTTATGACAGACCATAGTGGGTTGAGATATTTGTTTGACCAACCAAAACTTAATATTAGACAAGCTAGGTGGATGGCTCTCCTTAGTGAGTTTGATTTTGAAATCAAACATATCAAAGGAAAGGAGAATAGGGTGGTTGATTCCCTTAGTAGAAGTATGAAAGTGGTTCACTTGGCATCTATAAGAACGAGTGAATCATGCATCAAAGAGAGAGTCAAAACTGCACAAGAAACATATGTATTTTTCAAGACCGCGACATCATACCTAAAGCAAGATCCCACGGGGATGAAGTATGAAGCCTATCAGATGTTTAATGATGGCCTGCTAACTTACAAAAGTATATTGTATCTTCTGAACTGTGATGACTTGAAGAGGTTCATAATGGATGAACTACACAAAAGACCATACACTGGTCATCCTGGTTATCAAAAAATGATCATGACCACTAGGAAACTATTTTATTGGCCCGGACTGAGAAAGGACATAGCTAATTACTTAGATATGTGTCTAGAATGTCACCAAGTTAAGGCAGAGCACCAGCATCCAATAGGGATGTTGCAGCCCCTACCAATCCCAGAATGGAAATGGGAAAGCATTTACGTGGATTTCATCACAGGGTTACCAAAATCAACCAAACAGAATGACGCCATCATGGTAGTTGTGGACAAACTTAGCAAGGTTGCTCACTTTATTCCCATCAAGTCAACATGAAAGGCACTATATATTTCTAGTATTTTCATGAAAGAGATATTTAGACTGCATGGCATGCCTAAGGAAATTATATCGAATAGAGATACAAAATTTACTTCAAACTTTTGGAAATCTTTGTTTGTCTGTTTTGAAAAAAAATTGCTATTTAGTACAGCCTATCACCCTCAAACTGATGGGAAGACAGAGAGGGTAAACCAAGTGTTAGAAGACATGTTGAGGATGCATGTAATGCATCAACCCAAGAAGTGGGAAGACTACCTACCACTTGTAGAATTTGCTTATAACAATGGCTATCAAGAGTCATTAAACATGAGCCCTTTTGAAACCCTCTATGGAAGGCAATGCAATATTCCAATCAGCTAGAATAACCCAGTGGAAAAAATCACAAATGGGCCAGATATGCTAAAGGAAATGGAACAACAAGTAATTCATATTAGATAGAATCTAAAAATATCCCAGGATAGACAGAAGAGCTATGCAGATAGAAAAAGAACCCATAGAGAATTCAAAGCAGGGGATCATGTGTATCTCTGAGTTAGACCCAGGAAAAGCTCTTTGAGGATGGGAGATTGTGCCAAGCTAGCACCTCGGTATTGTGGACCCTTTTAAATTTTGGATAAAGTGGGACCTATAGCCTATAGGTTAACACTCCCTCCCATAGTGAAGGCACATAATGTTTTCCATGTTTCTTTATTAAAGAAATATGTGCATGATTCTAATCATATTATTGACTGGTCTGTGATCCAGGTGTAACCATAGGGAGAAATTCATATTGAAACCTCAATGCATAATAGGCAGGAAGGAAACCCCACTCAAGAATAGAACCATTGCACAGGTCAAGGTGCAATGGAAACACTTTGGCCCATATGAGGATACATGGGAAATGGAGGATGCCATGAGACATGCATATCCATTTTTGTTTACTTTTGTACATACAGAGCACGTCGGCAGATAGAACATCGAGGACGATGTTCCTTTAAGGGGGAGGGGATTGTAATAATCATGTTTCCCCCTATTTGTAAATATAATTATAACTTTCCAAGAGACTATGATAGACTAGATATGTGTGAATGTTTGATTTGATGAACCTTTGTATAAAAGGTCAATGTATGTATTTTTATGTTATTTATAGAAAATGGATAAGTGTTGCTTAACTGTTGAAAGGGGGGGTTTTCCAAGATAGACCATGGATGTGATGAGAGATATGGTGAGGAAAAATAGGAATGATTGAGATGACCCTCTCCAAAACAGTACCTTACTGGGTGTAATTTCACAATAGTCCTCTAACCCAGAAATGAATTACTAGTTAGGCTGGTAGTTGGAAGGCCCTCCTTAAGAGTTAATGAGGAGATGGGGCAAGGTACCCATCTGTAAGGATTCCAAACCTGACCACGATTTGGGGATTCAGACCCACACAACCTTCCTGAGGAAGGAAATAAAGGAATTAATTCAGTGGCAGAGGCAGGTCTGCAAGGAAGTAGAGTGGAGAAAACAATCTCCGAATGAAAAGAGAGTTGAAAAGGGAAAACTGGGAAGTAAGCTTTTTCTGATCGCAAGAAGTTGTTGGCAACATTTTCAATCCAATCTGATAAACGAGGCTGGCGGGTGACTGTGGAATTTCTCATGCAGACCTCCTTGCTTGGTATAGAGAAAATTATTTTCTAAGTTCCTGTGGGAGGAGGAGAGTAACCTTCGTCCCTGACTGTCGTGGAGCAAGAAGAAAGAGTCTCTCTCAGAGAATCATCGTCTAGCTCGGGGGTGGCCAGCGATAAATCTGTCAGGAGTGGATGTGCCTATGGTTGGGTGGAAACATGCACCCCTTTTAGCAGTCGCTTCACGAACTCTATTTTTCTGATAAGTATCTTCATACTCTATGTATTGAAATGGAAATGGTGATTGAGCATATTTTTATGTATATGACTGAGAGTTGTGTTGAATGGTTAAGTTAAGAAATATGCATTATCTCTCTTTGAACTTGTGGTTTTAAATGGGTGTATACTTGACTCAGCTGAGCAGTTAAAGAGTTGTAAGATGTAAGCATGTAATAGTGTCAGGGAAAGATTTATTGAAATGTTTAAGTCTTGTCGGACTCTAAATTCTACCCTCACAGGAACTCCAAGTTCAAACCCTGTGGAAGGATGATGCCTCTTTCATATATTTCACCTGCGTGACCAAGGGCTCATTCCCATGTCCTTAACCCATTTACAGCTAAAGGAATTAGTGTGGAGCCCACAAGAGTTTCCAAATGACCCACATGACCAAGGTCTTGGAACCCTACGCTAGGATCGAAAGAAGTTAATCCTTCTAGCTTCGGAACTCCGGAGTGTTTGGACCCTACCATTTATAAATCAGTCGAAGGAAACTGAGAGTTATGATTACCCACCAGGTTAACCGACGCCTGGTGGTTTCCTTATCTGGGACAATTAGACTTTCCCACCATTAAACCTTGATCCACTTAGTTATCGTGAAGTAACGCGAAACACTGAACTGAGAGTATTCGGGAGCCCCCTTGGTCGTTGGATCCATGTCGAGGCAACTTTGACAAAGTCCCACTCTGTAAGAATGGGGATGATATATCATCAAACTCCCCAAATGTCGAAGTCACGAAGTAATGAGAGCCGTGGATCTGGAGACCCAGTGGAAAGCAATCTCATCCCTTAGATCGAACTTATTGAAGATGTAGTGCTAAGCACTTCGGAAAAGTCCCACTTCGGGAAAACATAGGTGTTTTAACGCTAAAACTTATGAACGTCGAAGCCATGAAGTGTTAAGAGCCATAGATGTAAGGACCTATAACCCCAAACCAGGTGATCGAGGCTTTGACCTAGCTCAATTTCTTCATGTGCTAACCTCCTATCGAGGATCAATGGTCGTGCTTGAACCGGCATGGAGATATACGATCAGGGACGATTGCAGAGTCCCAACTAGCACAACGTTTATCTCCTTTCTCAAGTTCCGCAATAGAAACTGCTCACTTGTGGTGGAATCGATGCCAACCATTGATCATGCCAAATCTACATATTGATGATCTAGGAGGATTGTAGAGGTTAAACCTTCTCGGATGTTATTTCTTCCCCTGATCTCCGCAAATTCTCTCCACCATAGATCTTACTGTGGAGCGGGTAGAAACCCCCAAACGACGAAGTTACGAATTAGCATAGGTCATAGATTCATGGATCTATGTGGACACACCTCGACCATGGGATCTAACGGGTATTGGGAGACAGCTAGCAGGAACTTCAGCCTTCGAAGCTCAGGGAGGTTTGGCAAGTAGGTGAAGTTAGGAACCCTCAGAGGCTATAATTCCCGGATTGACGTGGCACATCGACGTCACCTAGGGTGACGTGGACCCTTGTCCTGTATGCCACGTGTCACCCTGACTTTTGCTTCTCACAAACCATAAATGCCATTAGAATGTGACATGTGTCACCTCAAGACGAGGACACATGTCACCCCTGACCTCTGCTGCGTGTCATCCCCCTAGTGCATAAATGCTCGGCCAAAGGTTGGTAGAGTACTCGAGACTTCAGGAGTTCGAAAATATGGAAGGAAGTATGGTTCAAGGCAAGGGAATCTATGAACGTCGAAGTTACGAAGCAATAGGAGCCGTAGATTCGAGGATGCTTCAGGATCTCCCCTGGCCGTTGGATCTAGACTGTATTCGGCACTTCATCAAAGTCCTACTCTGGGAGACAAGGAGTGTGGAGTGGGTAAAGTCCCTGAATGTCAGAGCTGCGAATAAACGTGAACTGTAGATATAGAGACCCTTCGGGATCTCTCCTGACCGTTAGATCTCGACCATGGTCAGTCCGACGTTGACCACTCCGGGGGCAAGGAGGGAGTCACACAACGAATTCCCCGAACACCGAAGTTACGAAGTAAGAGAGGTCGTAGATCTAGGGGTCATGTGGACACACCGTGACCATAAGATCAAAGGACTTGGAAGGAAACTAGTATGGGGTGGCGTTTTATGCTGACATCACCCAGGGTGACCTGGACCCACGTTTGACATTCCACGTGTCACCTGGAATCGTACGTTTCGCAGACCCTATAGGCCCATTAACACATGACACTTTTCAATCACTGAAGGGTCCACGTGTCATCCCCCCCCCTTGGCACGTGGCACGTGTTCACTTGGTTTATTGGCGGGTTGAGTTGTAAAGGCCCACCTGTCCTTACCTCTACTTTTAATATGTCACCTCGTGCAAGGAAAACCCTTCGGGAGTCCGGGACTTCAGGACTCCGGAGGTTTGGGGTGTAGTGTCACAGATAAATCGAAAGACCCGAAGGCCAGATCCATGTGGCGATATTTTGGGCTCCTTTAGGAGTTTGAGATTTCGAGACTCTGAGGAATGTTCACACAAAAATAAAATGGGGCGTTCAAAGCCGAACATCGAACTCCCCTCTATCATGTGTGTTAAATAAGGAACAAGCCACACCATTGGACTTGACGGTGGATGGACTTCCACCGTAGATGTAGAAATCTGAAGATGGTATGAATGAGATGGATCCACGTGGTCCTTAAGTAATAACGCCCGAAGAGCTTCGGGAGGCAATAAATTGCAATCGAGAACTCAGATTTCAGTATGGTGGCAACCATTAGAAATCTTGTGGCGAGCAGAAGCCAAGGGAGATCTCAGAATTAGTTTTGATATAGTTAAGGAAAATGAAATTATGATGCCCAATACCTTAAAAGAGTATTTAGGGATCGGGTGTGTTACACCTTACCTCCATCTTCTCCTAAAATATTTAATCCGACCAAATGATCATTAATTACTAGAATCCCCTAGGATATTTTTAGTCTAAAGAAAAAAATGTGTTATGTCGACCATAATAATGTTCACAACATAGTATCTAATCCAACCAATTCATCATCAATTATTAGACATCCCCTAATAGATTTCCAATCTAAAGAAACAAAGGCATTATGTAGACAACAATAATGCTCACAACCTTGTAATTTTGATCTCCATTTACCCCAAGGCTAGTCATGGGAAACTAGGCATAGTTCTCATGATTAGTTTGATCACATTCACAATAATGTTTTACATACAAACTTTCAAGTACAATGCCTAATGAAAATTAATATTGAAGATTTAGAGAAAATGCCCTTTATTTTTGACAATAAAGCTAGGACTTACACATTCAAGTTGCAATAAACCACCTTTCATAACAACATTTAAAGAGTCTCAAGAGATATCCCAAAATGTTAAGTGTACATGCAGGTGAATAGAGTGGGATGTTGAATTTTTTTGGCTCACCCTTCTCTTAGTGAGGGCCATCCATGATTGAGTAACATGTCTTTAGAAGTAATATGGTGGTTTTTTTTTCCAATTTTTTGTTTAATATTTTTATTTTTCCATAGAGACGCATGCCCCAAGTGTCCCCCCCTTCACATTCATATATTTGTATGGGTTTACAAGTGTTACTTTTACATTATTTATCTTTTAACAAGTGTCCCTTCTTCATGCTTAATAAGTGTCATATTCAAATTCAATTTTTTTCATGTTTTAACAAGTTTCCTCTCAACATTTACTTTTCTTCATGTTAATAAGTGTCCACTTTTATTTTAAATAATATATTCGTCATATTATACTAGTTGAATCACCTTTTTTTTTTCTTTATTCATATTTATTCATTTGCAAGTGTGATTTAGATTTCATGTCACCCTTAATGACCCATAACTAGTTTCTAAGTCAAAAATACCAAATTAAAAGATGAACACTTAAACATATCCCTAGATTCAATATCAACCCACCCAAGTGAGATGGGTAGTCCATATGAGTGTCACACATATCCTCCTAAAACACTCCATACTCAAAACTATTGGCATGTTTACAGGTAGAGTGTGCTTGTCATTGATGGCAACAACACCAACGATGTTGGTAGGCTTACAGGCAGAGTGTGCATGGCAAGAACGGCAGCGACGATTGCATGTTTACAGGCAAGAACTGTAGAGATCAAAGCTCAGGAGAGATAGCATTCTAAGATGTGCAGAAGAGATCCCATACATCAAGGCTCATAAAAGGATCAAAGGTTGTGGCCTTTAACACTTAGAGATTTGAGAAATCCAAAGCTCAGGAGGAGGAGCGACAGTGGTTGTTGGATCACCAATCCTGAATACCCGATGTCCGTTAGATCAGAGTCCAGTGACCAGAGGAATCACAGAGGATAAGTACAGATCTGAGAATCGAGGACCAACAACCATTGAATCCAGTATAACTACGAAGAGGATAATGGTCGAGAGCCATCCTCCAACTACGTGAAATGTGAAATAGCGATGAGATCTAAACCGTTGGATCTAGATGACACATGGTGAGAGATCAGCATTTCACTGACTCGCGAACTGGAAAATTCAAAGGTGATTAGTCCTCCAACTTCGCAAAACGCGAAGTCCCGATAAGATCCAGACCGTTGGATCATAGAGGGTTGTGTACCATTGATCTAGAGTATTTTGGATATCGGTAGTTGGAAGAGTCATGGTTGGCTCACGTTCAAATGCCCGACACACGAAGTCGCGATTTGAACACAGTCGTCGGATCAATTTTGAGTGGAAGGACAGGATAAACTAGCAAAGTTGCATCACAAAAAGATCGAGTCGTCAATCCAAGATCCTGATCAAATGAACATCATTCACTTCGGATATAGATATGCGAGGAGTTTACACTCAGGAAAGTTTGAGATTTGAAATCCCCGGAATACGAAGTTTCGTTAACTGTCGGATTTGGAGATCAGACAATGACCATTAGATCATGGCAGACCATGTCAACAAGGAAAAGTGGCAGACTACGTCAGCAAGGACATGTGGCGCAATCAAAAAATGACAAGTGTCAAGTTGATTCGACATTTCAGGTACGTGGAAATCACAAATTCGAGTGACACGTGGCAGATGCTTGACTCATGACACGTCATCGAGTGACGCAAGAGTTACGTCACTCCGGGAGTTTTTATTTTCTGAATTTTACCACCAGTACTTGCCCAAAGACTCGAAGTCCCAAAGGCCGAAGTCCCGGAGACGAGGATAGTCATTGGATTAAAGAGGACACGCGTCAGTGGATTGTCAACTCTGGGAAAAAGCAAAGGAAGGATGAACGAGAGTTTGAGAATTGATATCTTCGAAGTCCAGAGACATGAAGGAGATATAGACCATTGATTCGAGAGGGACACACGTCGTTGGATCGTGGAATCTGGGTGAAATGCTCTGGGGGAAAACGAGAACTTGAGAATTGAAACTCCCGGAGCCCGATCGCGAAATCGATCTTGTCCATTGGTTTGGAGGGACACGTGTCATATGATCGTTGATACCAAGGATTGGGCATGGATAAAGGAAAGAAAGAAGAACCATCAATTGAAGAGGACAGATGGCAGCAGATCTTCCATTTCGGAAAATATCCAATCAGCAGCAACAGGGCTTGAGAGTTGAAACTCCCAGAACCCGAATCATGAAGGAAACCTCAGTCGTTGATGGAGGAAGGAGAGATCTAGTCTGTGGACTCAAGAGGATAGATCCAAAATGTCTGTTCAAGAGAACCGTCAAGATCATGAGATCGACGATCGTGCTTCATTGTGGGGCCAGAACATGCTCAAGCCTTAATTTTTCATAAGCGAGCCGCAATCGAAACCACGGTTTGTGGAGAAAGGACATGTGGAGGCTTATGGTGAATTGTGGGGTGAAAATCAGTTTGTTCTAAACCACCTTTGGATGTGCCCACATTTGTTTGGTCATATGAAGCTCATAGCCCAAGGTCATATCTTGAAATGGAGCTAGCGCTCACTAGACATAAATCGAAAAGATCCTTTTGAATAAGCGCTTGGTCACCACCAGTGGTCGTGCAGAGGTTCTCTCAGTAACTGCTAAGAGACAGACTGATTGTAACTGTAGAAAATTACTGATTGCATCTACCATAGAACTCGAGGAGCTGAAGGGTGATCGCCAGAGAAGCTGAAGAGTCTTGAGGTAACTGCCAGTGGAATGAAGACTCATCATAGAGACGATTGACAGATGGAAATGTGTCGAAGTCTGTAACTGCAACAGAGAGGATAAACTCAACTGTGACAAAGTAAACAAAGAGTCTCACTACCAGAGAAGGAAAAGAATCTCAGCATAACGCCCAGTGATGATGAACGCATGGAGCTAACCGCCAGGGGAGTTACCATGATGATCAGGAGATGACTCGACGTGAGAAAAGCATGCATAACATAGAAGTGAAGTGATTCTGATGTGGAGCTATGCAAGAGTGATGAATATTTGTAGTGAACAGCCTATAGGGCAGAACAGTGACGTTGTAAAGAGCATGCAGTGGCATAGCGCATGAAGTATGCAGTTGGTGCACAAAGAATATAAAAACGCAGAACATAGAAGAGAGTTATTGTTGTTGTTGAGCATGATTGATGCGGGTAGAATCATGTGGTATGAAGGAGTTGAATTGCAGAAGAAGAAAGGAACAGAAACTCATATCTGAGAGAAGAACAGAAAGCATAGCGGACACGAGGAGAGAGACACGGATGCAAGCAGAAAAGAGTAGTGTAGAAGAACAATGATGAGACTGGTAATCCATAGATAAAAGCTGTATCATTGCGATAAAGTTGAAAAAGGAAAATATTTATATTTCAAGGTGGTTGGGAGGTGCTAGGGAGGATTGGTGTCCTCAGAGTTTAAATTGGGTGCTTGAACACAGGGATTTGTATCTTCCATCTGGTTGCAGCCAGAAAAAACAGGGTGGCAGGGTGGTGCAAGGGAGAAATTTTGTTCTTTGTTATACATGTCGATACCTGTGTGACTGGAAGTTGGTGCTTCCATCCAGTTGGTGTTGGAACACTTAGGGAGTTGGTGCTTACTTCTAGTGGGTTCTAGAGAAACCAGGGAGTTGGTGCTTCCTTCTAGTGGGTGTTAGAGAAACCAGGGAGTTGGTGCTTCCTTCTAGTGGG